>JBAMAX010003765.1:0-24093 GCA_037043745.1 Chymomyza amoena
CAAGCTAGTGGTACAAGGTATCCCAAAGTTGTCCGCGCCCGACTTTGACAAAAAGGTAGTCCATTTTTTTTTGACTTTTGGTATATCTTCCCAAATTTTCAAATCAATTTTAATTTAAGGCAAGGAAAGAATACAAATCGCGTTTAAAATTTTTAAACAGGCTTGCTCATATGATGAGAAATGCGGAGTGTGTTAAGTTTAATGAAAAAAAATTTTAAATGGATTTTGAAAAATTTTAACATATGAGACCTTATAATAAAATGTATTGTCAATATTAACAATAGTGGGTTCGATTCCCGCATAGGCCTGGTCAAAACAGCCTGAAGGCCTACGTTGCTCTGGCTACAAAACCTTTATAACTTAGAATTAATTATACTTTATAATTATAAAAAAAAATTATCCAATAGTGAATTTCTGATTAAGAAAAACCATAAATGAGTTCCGCATATAAAGGATGTTTCTTTAGAGGTTCATCTTAAAGTTGGCAACACTACTTTGTCTGATAACCCATTTAACAGCTGATAGTTGCTTTTTGTTGAGTTTTGGTTTCATATTTCATTATGGATAAGATTTAAAATTTTTAAATTTTGAAATTTTTAATCAAAATAATATTTCCGTTCGTCAAACTTATTCAAAAATCAAAATTTTGTCCTGTGACGAATCCCATTTTTGGTTGAATGGGTAAGCAGAATTGTCATATCTGGAGTGAGGATAGTTCACTCTCTCGATAATTTACTCCCACTTGCCTACGTCATTAAAACAGACAATTGAACACCTGGAAATCAACATTCGATGAGTTATTGGCAGCTAAGCTATTTAAAACAAATCGCAATCAGTCTGTTTATCTTATAAAAACTGAAATTTCAACGAGTTACGCTATATTTCGTAAGTGAACACTTATAATTCACAACTGGTTAAAGCCTGACTTGCCATAAGAATTAACTTTTCTTACTCGTTAAACGTATTAATATTTATTATTGTTGAACGAAGTTCCCATTGAACTGGTGTCCATTAACAAAAGACAGCAAGCCACTCCTCCTGCAATAGACACACAACTAAATGAAAGCGGACCACAAAAATTTCGAAATTTTTCTATGTCCACCGCCGACGCTATCAGAAGTAATCTCAATCCAGGTAATGAAAACTGGTCAACACCCAACTAATATTTTATATTAGTTATCAATACTTACCGATTTTCGTAATTTATTCACTTATGTAAATGTAAAACTTATGTAAAAAATATGTTATTTTTGGTCGCCGCTTTTTTCTTGCCCAAACAGTCAAAGAGTTGCCAGAGTGAAATTTTATCCAGTGATAGCCCTCTTTGTGCTTTGCTTCGCAAAGGCGTTGCCATTCAAAATTATTATTATTGCTGGCTTGGAAACATTCTTATTAAATGAACTTTAAATCACTTCTGTGTACAGCAAGACAATTAGTCAATTTATTCGATCTCGCAAGAACATTAGTCAATTAATTGTATTTATAAAAACATTTTATACCAATTTTCAAGCTACAAAATTTTGTTTACCATGTATCGATTAATTCCGCGATGTGTCTGCGATGTATCGATGAATTTTTCCATGTGCATTGGTGTTTGGTAGAAGCTGTAGTAAAATTCGTAATAAACGCAAGAAAAGGTTTTTTTCTTAAATATCCAAGGTACGTGTTTTATGGTCTTATAAACGGAACTATCGCAATTATCTTAAACATCTTCGCAGCAATGAACACGGAAAAACTAAAACAAATGCAAGAGCTGTTCGCCTTGGTGGCAAGGGCTCCGTACGCCGCAAGCACAAATACGTGGCTAAGGTGGCCCCTAAGGTGTGCGCAATAAATCCGTGCGGCTATGGAGTGACCTTATACCCGGACAGTAGCGACTCAGAGAATGAAGGCACTGAAGAAGCCTTCACTAGCTCCTTGCAGCGCGGCAGACCGTGTGCTGCTTCAGAGAAGTTGACTAATATGGCTCACAAGCCAGCGCAGATAGTGCCAAATAAGCCAGCTGATAAGGCTAAGAAATCGGTAGAGCATTTAATGGTGCTTACATGTGGAGACATATCAGCAGAGGAGATAGAAAAGATCGTCGAACAGGCTGAGTCCACGGAAAAAACTGATGTTAAGCAATCAGAGGTCGAGAAAAAAATTGAGCAGTTAGAGGAGTTTGCTGCATCTGTTTGCAAAATGACTTTGGCTACTGCTACGGATCAAATGGAGAGCACTGGCAAGCACTCGGAGCGTCCTAAGAACAAGGATGTGGGCACTTGCATGGTTTGCCCTTTAAATATGTGTATTGGCAAGGCACACTTGAACCCTCGCAAAGATGCGGCTGTGCACAAAGTCGCTAAAGCTGATAATGATGATAATGAGGAGGCCAATAAGCCGTTTGCTTTCGGAGAACTGTCGGATGTGCCGATACAAGAACTCATGGGGGTAACTATTCTTGGAAAATATTTCTATTCGTGCTTTCAAAATTGATGGCATTTACTACAATTTTGTTGATCAAGTTCCACAAACCCTCAAACCGTCGAAACTTTATTCCAAATTCCAACATATAATAAAAAACAATGTTAAAAATAATTTCTTAAAAACAAATAAAGTCAACTACAATGCAAATATTAAAATATAAAACAAAATATGCTAATAAAAAAAAAATTAGAATTCCAAATTGTAGCAGAGTATTAATGCAGTTAATGCTTAAACAGCTTGTGAATTATAAGCGCAAATAAGACAAATTTAGCAAGCCAAACTCAGTTAAATGCTAAACTTGCTAGAAGTGAAACAAGACATGATTAGCTATAGATTTAATCAATGCTTAAAAGATGGTGCTTAAGCGATTGTTGGTTTCACGAGTATAAGAGGCTTTACTTCTAGACGAAAAGTGGGATAGTTTCATTTCACGAATTGGCAACATGTCAAAAAGAATACTAAACCAGTGATAGCACGGCGAACCTTTTTAACCATCTGACTTTTTGGAGTCAGCAAAGCCATAAAAAAGTACTCTAGTAGGTAGGTAATATTTATACCCTGTACCGTATGGTACATTCCCCAAAATTACCTAAAATATGATCAGGGTGAATAGAGAAGTGATATGCCCATGTCCGTTTGAACGCCTAGATCTCAGAGATGGTAAGAGCTAGAGTAACCAAACTTTCACATTAGATCCCATAATATTCCATAGGAGATAAGTTTATTTTATTTTTTTGATATCGAGGTTAAATTATAAAGCTCCCATAGGGGTGTTTGAGACGACCTTGACAAAAAAAAGTTTTAGATGAATAATTCGTTTGTTTATGAAGATATCGTTACCAAATTTGGTATTCGAAAGTTTTTTATAGTTCCCAAGCATTGTACAAAATTTGATTTAAATCGGTTGACTATATCATATAGCTCTCATAGGACCGATCGGCCTAAATAAATTTTTTAAATCAAAATTCGCTATATTTCGATTTTTAATAAAGATATCGTAACCAGATTTGGAGTTTTTTCTTTAGAGCACTTAAGCAGTGTGCCAAATTTGAACAAAATCGGTTGACTATATCATATAGCTGATCCCCATAGGGCTGATCTTCCAAAAAATCGATTTTTGAACAAAATTTGTTGTGTTTGGTTTGTTTGTTTAGATATTGAGACCAAATTTGGTATTCGTAAGTTTTTTATAGTTCCTAAGCACTGTACTGAATTTAATCCAAATCTGTTGACTAGATCATATAGCTCCCATAGGACCAATCGGTCCAAAAACACGTTTTTTATACAAAATTCGATGTGTTTCGTTTGTTTGTGAAGATATTTGAACTAAATTCGGCAATCAGATCTATTTTAAGGTATTAAAGCACTGTGATAAATTTGATCGAAGTCGGTTGACTATATCATATTGCTCCCATAGGAACGATCGGTCAAAAAAAAAAGTTTGCTTCAAAATTCTTCTGTTATTGGTTTTTTATGAATGAATCGGATTTAATCGCAAGCTAGTAGTACAGAGTATAAAATAAATATAAGTGGGGCTCCTAAACAACGAAAATGATCCATGAATGGACCATGTATGGAATAATTATATAATTATAATTTCATATTTACACTCAGATATTTTTTATTTTTTTAACTTTCAATTTTAATTTGATATTTCCACTTAGATATTTATATTCTTTTTAATTTGTTAGGCAAAAAAATTCAAAATATATTGAAAGTTTCCTTAACAAATATTAAAAGTCATTAGACAATGCATTTTGGCATTCCATTTTTTTTTTTCAATTGTAACTTAATATTTTCACTTACATATTTTAACTTTATTTTCATTTTGTTAAGCTAAAATTCATTAAAATAATAAAGAAAATAAAATATTTGAAAAGTTTGCTTAACGAACGTTAAAAGTCATACAAATTGTTAGTAATAATAAAGAAAATAAAACCATTAGAAATAATTAGAAAATGCATTTCCGTTTAGGTATTCCTTTTTTAATTTTAATTTTCAGAGTGAAATTAATATTTACTCCATGATACGAGGGTGGATTGATAAGTTTCCGGCCTGACCAAGAGATGGCGCCACTAGGCCTACCTTGAGGTATTTGAAGGCAATTTGAAGGCAGAGCCACAAAACTAATTGCGTATGCTGACGACATCGCTGTAGTAGTCACAGGCATATGCCTTTCAACTCTCAGTGATCTGATGACAAGGTCACTGGACACGATTCACCGATGGGCCACTAATGCAGGGCTAGACGTTAATCCGGAGAAGACGGACCTACTGCTCTTCACCAGGAGATACAAAACCCCGCAGTGGACCCCACCTAGACTAAACGGCACTCTACTGACCCTGAAAACCCAAACTAGATACCTAGGAGTGGTTTTGGATAACAAGCTGCTGTGGAAGGCCAATGTGGAAGAGCGTGTGAAAAAGGCCAGTAATGCCCTATACGCATGTAAAAAGATGCTGGGCTGCACTTGGGGCCTCTCACCCACTCTAATGCATTGGTGCTACACGGCAATTGTTCGTCCGATACTGCTCTACGGCGTCCTAGTTTGGTGGAAGGCGACAAACAAAACGACGTACCTGAAGCCACTGGCACGCGTTCAGCGACTTGCATCGCTGTGCACTACAGGGGCTCTCCGGTCAACACCTACAGCGGCGCTAAACATCATTTTAGACTTACTTCCGATTGACCTCTACGCGGAGTACTCAGCTGCTCGTACAGCTGGGCGCCTAAAAGCGGCGGGTCTTTTTAAGAACATTCGCTACGGACATAGTTCAATAGGACAGGGACGCTCTGACGAAATTGACTATGTCATACCGCAGCTACAATTTGGGAAAAGGGTAAAGGTGACGATGGAGGAAGACGGCTGGCGTAAAGGCCTTATACCCAGTCACAATACCTATAACCTATTCACTGACGGCTCAAAGATGGAAAAGGGCGTTGGTGCTGGAGTATACTGCTCCGAGCTTAATGTAAGTCAAAGTTACAGGCTTCCGGACCACTGCAGCATCTTCCAGGCTGAAGTATTCGCCGCAATGAAGGCGGCTGAGTTGGCATGTACCAACACTTCAACTGGAACAAAGATTAATCTCTTCATAGACAGTCAAGCCGCTATCAAGGCTATTGTATCGCACTGTACATCCTCCTTCCAAGTCCTTGAATGCCAGGCAGCCATCCAGAGATTAGCTGCGGCTCGTAAACTGCATATCTACTGGGTGCCTGGACATAAAGGCATAATGGGGAATGAAATGGTGGATGCAATTGCCAAAAGCGGTGTTGGGCTTCCGGAGGGACAAATACACGACGTACGCCGACCGATAAAACACCTCTACGTTATGCTGGAGTGCAACGTGAAGCGCAGAGCTGAAGCTAGATGGAAAAATCTAGACAGCTGTCACACAGCGAAAATCATGCTGGCTCATTACGGCAGGAAACAAAGTAACTTCATAATGAAACTCTCACGCACTGAATGCAGGACCATCACGGGTGTGCTAACAGGGCATTGCCTCTTAGCGAAGCATGCGCATAGGATGGGACTAACGGCAAGCGAATCATGCAGGATCTGCAGGGATCCAGAAGTCCCTGAGACCCTAGCACACGTACTCTGCGACTGCCCAGCCATCTCTAGACATCGTCTGACCACCCTAGGAGAACCAGCGTTTGTCGGTCTAGAAGAGGTGGCCAGGCTACAAGTTGGGCGGATACTTAATTTCGCTAAAAAAGTAAAATTTTTAACTGACCATAACGTTGCGTAATAACCTCGAATCTGGCACAGCTAAGGACCAAAAGGTCTATGCTAGGCTGCACTCTGTTGTGGCCGGCCAGCGTAACCTAACCTAACCTACCTTGAGGTGGCGTTCTATAGTACCATCCTTAGATAGCTTGTAGCTATAGTTTCAGCCCGATCGCCATGTTAGTTTAGATTTGAGACTACACTGAACAAGACGCCTCTGTGTTTTTCTTGAAAATTCGAAAAAACATTTCTACCGCCAATTTGACGTTGTATAAGCGTAATCCAAGAGAATTTTTGCGTCGATTCATAACCGTTGACGAAACTTGGGTCCACCACTACACTCCTGAAACCAAAGAACAGTCTAAACAGTGGATTGGACCAGGGGAACCAACTCCAAAGAAGGCAAAAACAATTTTTTCAGCGAACAAGGTTATGGCTACTGTTTTTTGGGATGCAAGAGGTATTATATACATTGATTACCTTGAAAAGGGTAAAACTATCACTGGTCAATACTACGCAGACTTATTGCAACGTTTGAGCCACGAGGTGAAAATTAAACGACCTCATCTGGCGAAGAAAAGAATCTTGTTTCATCACGATAACGCACCAGCGCACAAGTCAATCGTTGCGATGGCTAAAATCTACGATCTGAAGTTGGCATTGATGCCGCACCCTCACTACTCTCCAGACCTAGCCCCGAGTGACTATTATCTGTTTCCCAATCTCAAAAAATGGCTTGGCGGTAAGAGATTTGCGGACAATGAAGAAGTAATCGAAGCTGTAAATGGGTATTTTGAGGAGCTTGACGAATCAGTCTATAGAGATGGCATTACTAGACTAGAACACCGCTATGAGCAACGTATCAGCCTTGGTCAGGCCGGAAACTTATCAATCCACCCTCGTATAATCAGAATAATACAGAAAATCAAATATTTAAAAAGTTTTTTTTTAACGAAAATTAAAAGCCAAACATATTCTTTTATTTATTAAATTGTAACTTAATATGTTATTTACATATATTTTTTTTTTAATTTTGTTAAGATAAAATTCAGCTTTACAACAAATAAAATACAATATTTGAAAAGTTTGCTTAACAAATATTAAAAGCCATTAAGACAATGCATTTTGGCAAACTTTCTGGGCAAAAATTTATTTTAAAAAGTATTGGAAGAAGGCAACTCTGGCGCCTCAAGATTTCATTTAAGATTTCGCTTAAGAAAATTGCCAAAGACTTAACTTTGTTGGCAAATTGTAAATATAGAAAAAAATAAAAATTAAATGGGCCAGCCATGCATGACTCTAGCCAGATCTACCTACATACCTATATTGTATAATATATATATATTATATACTTCCATATATATAAAATCGTGCATATAAAGGTTGGGGCTTTGGCTTGCAGCTGTTAACAGAGAGCTCAGCTCCGTTTGCCTTTTTCTTACCAAAAGCAGATGTAAAGTAATTATTTTTAATGAGCGTTGGAAAATTACACATCAAACATGCCATAGAACTATGTATACATTTTGTTTATGGCTGTTTGTAGATGTTCTTTATGTGTTCGCAGACGTTTTAGGTTAGGGCTGATTGTTAAGAAGAAGGCCGGCCCAGAGAGAGAGCAGAAAAGCAGCAGCAGGCACAGCCAGCCAGCCAGCCAAAACATGGCTTTAAATGATTGAGCCGAAAACATTTTGTAAATTTAAATTCCAAAATGAAATGTTTTAGACAGTTAAAATGGCCGGCAGCAAGTACAAATGACTTGAGCTCAATTCTGGCTCAATTGCATCAAAAGGAAAATGTCTTCATTATAAAATGTGCGCCCAAGGCAATTTTTCCAATGTCTGAAGGCTAACTGAAATATAAAAAAAAAAACCCAGAGTATCCTTGTGTGTGTGTGGGTACTAATTTGAGTCTTGTGTTTTAATTAAAAAGGACAATATATTTGCATGACAGCGCCAAAGGACGAAATACCCAAGCAGCTGACAGCAGGCCATAAAGCTACCCAACAGGACCACAGACACAAGGAAATCACAGAAATTAAAATTGATGGATCGATAAAAAACAGATTTTCATAAAAATGCGTTTCAATCAAAAGGCCAACTGAGACGCACTACGTCGCACATACACTTGTTGGCCTCAAGCAAGTTGGCAGCAAGGAAATCAGGATAACCCCCTAGGCTTGGTTTAACCCATAGCAGGAGATTTTTAACTGCCTTTCATATGGCACATTGCGTAAGCGAGGGTCGAACAAAAAACAAACAAAGGACCCACAAATGAATCATGGAGCGACAACTTGACGCCCCTTACAATGTCAAAACATTGCAATACAACAACAATAACATTTTGATTTACAAGGAGTTGTGGAACATGTTCGCCACTGGTATATGTTTACACTAGGCAACATAATATTTAGCGACAGCGCAAATAAACGATTTGGTTTTAAAACAAAGTTAGTTAGGGTGCCAAAAATGGGTCTTATTTTTAATAAATCAGAATTTAAGTCGTAACTTTTGCCCATAAATACGAATTTTTCTAGACAAAATGTAAAAAAAAAATAATAATGTTTGTTACGATTTTTTACGATTTCTTAAAGATTACGTAAAGTTCTTTCTATAGAAATAAATCAGAAATGGCTTAAATTTAAATTTAACTAATTAGACAATTTCAAACTTGTTACACCTATTTTTGCCCAAAAATAAATTTAACTAAACAAGATTTAAGGGGGTCTTACTGTGTAATAACTCATTTCCGAGCGCTATATTGAAAAATTGATTACTAGAAAACTGCAAATGATTTCGGGAAGCAGTTTTTTGTATTGTTATCATTCATTATTGAACTTAAAAATTTTTTTTGGTTTTACATAAAAATGACGTATATGACCGCTACACGTCCTTCACTGCGTCCTCGTCAAAAGTGTCCAGGGCGCACGGGGTGAACGATTTTGACCGATCAGATTATCAGATACCAAAAATCTTTTAAAATTAATTTTTCTCAGATCCTTGGCTATGGATAGACACAAGCTTTTTCAAAAATTCAAAAAATTCTTATAATAATAGAATTTTGAAAAAAAAAATTTTTTTTTTACTTTTTTCTGCTATTCAAGGCTGTTAAAAATTTTTGGACAAAAACTTCAAAAAAAGCTCGTGTCTATCTGTTGCGACATGTTTTCTGATGATAAAAATGTTTAGTATGACAAGATCGGTCAGGCAGATTTTTGGAAAACGTTCACCCCACCGTCCACAGTTAAATCCTTTTACCAGCGTATTTCTAACACTATTTAGATGAAAAAAATGTAAAAAACAAAAATCGTTTTTTTGAAACTGATACATATTGTAGTAAGACCCCCTTAACAAAAAAATAATAATATTGTTTGTTTGACGATTTTTGACGATTTTGTAAGATTTTTAAAAGATTTTGCATAGTTATATAGAAAGTTGCACAAAAAAATTAGAGATTGCACTATTTAAAATTTAACTAATTAGAACAATTTTAAGCTTTTAAAACATAAAATTATACTACGTTAAAATTTTTGAAGATTCTTCTGAGTTTTCTAAAATTTTGTTGACATGTTTTATATAGAGAGTGTCGGAACAGGCTCAAATTTCAATATATAAAACCATGTTAAAATTTTGAGAGATTTTTCGGCAAATTTTTTCAAATTTTAAATGATTTTTTGTCAATTCTTTCTATAGAAGTGCCATACAATAGAGGCTAAAAGTATTTTGACTAAACTATGCGAAATGTATTAACGCTCATATCTTCAAACTGAGAGAAGTTACGAAATCCATTTTACATTTGAGAGATAGAATATATAATGGGCTTTAGGTGAGCAAAAAACATTGTTTGACAACTTTAAAAGTTGTTTTTATTTATTTTTAAGGATTATAACCAATTTTCTTGCCCTTTGGTTTTCTTATAATCGACGAAAAACCTGAAAATAGTGAATAGTGAATGAAATAGTCACGAAATATAATGCCGGTTCCCGGTGGAATATCAAATTAGATTTTGCAAAATGCTTAGATAAACTATTTACGAACAAATTATGAGGCAAAATAAAACGTATTCTATAAATAATACAGCCAGTTCAGGAAAACACGCAAAAGGACGCTATAGAGGGCGTCATTAAACTAAGAAAATTACAAAAAAAAATCCTTAATTACACCAAAAGTTTTATGAATTAAATTAAAAGAACAGCATAACTCATATCTTTAAGCCTATTTACGAGGTGTGTTCAAAAAGTAAGGCGACTTTTAAATTTCGCGGGCAACATATTTTCGATTATCGATTTTTTAATTTTAAGTGAATGGCATTTTATGTTTGGTTGTGAGAGGCGAAAAGGTTATAATTGTTTTGCGTGCTCGGCAATTTTTTTTTTCGGTCTTGGCTCTTCTGGCCGCTTCCATTGGGACGATTGGGCTTTGGTTTCGATATCATAACCATATAATTGAAATTGAAATTTGGTACAGATGTAATGCTGGAAGTAACATCGATGTTATATCAATGCATCGATATTTTTCCCGAACATCGATCATTGTTACTTCGATTATCGAAAAATGCCTCTTTATTCCTGAAACATTTACATAAAACAAGTTACTAATTTAAAAACTTACATTTCTAAAGATCATATTAAAACTTTTGTTAAAATTAGACGATGTTCTCGATTTTTTTTTAATTTTTTGTATACAAGATTTTAAGGTTAGCTCAAATTTAAATTAAAGCTAGTTTAAGTAATTGCAAACTTGTATTTGAAAAAATCATAATATATTATTATTTTTTGATAATTAAGTGACGATATTTTAATATTTTTTATAAAATGTTTATTGAGGTGGTCGCCGCTAGTAACGCAAACTTTTAAGCCAACGATTTTAAGAACCTTAGCCTCTAAAAAGTTTCCTTTTTAGCTGTCTGTCACATTTCAAGACGATCCGAAATTATTTGACGGACCGGAAAAGGTCATAATTTTCCGCTTTTCCATTTTTGACTGTATTGTTCTCATAAACTTTAAAAACTTATTTCCAATTAGCCAAATTTTGGTTCAAAGAGTGTCATGTCTCTCTAAAAATAATATTAAATAAATATTGATCCGGCCTTCATGAGTTAGGTAAGATCTAAAATTGATGAAATTGATTAATTACCCTAGGTTAACATGTTTTACTCGTTTCCAAAGTAAAATGCTGAAGTCGAAAATGTACTCCAACAATTTTTTCATGTAAAAGGCTTGGAGATATTTCGAAAAAATGTTTTTAAAATCTTGCATTTACAAGAAACATATACATAAATGGTTTCTTAAAAACTTTTCGACGTTTAATAGATTTTTGAAGAATTTTGAAAATTAATTTTTTGACTTATTTCTATGGCAAATATTTCTATAAAAATCTGTCTCAATTATTAGGCATGCCCAGACCCATAGACATACGTATAATTTATAACGATGCAATCCGAGGTATGCCGATATTTTAAGCCATACGTTATGTATATCGAAAATATTAAAATTAATATATTATTTTTTTTAGCTGTTTATTCAAAACTAAGACATGTAGATTGTATTTCCATAAATCGAGCGAGGAGCATCCGATTGAAATAATCGTGAAAAACCCAAAAACTTTTAAATTTCTTGCAGAATTTCAAGAAAATTGACTTTTTAAGGAAATTTTAAAATTTGTGTATTTTTTAAAGTTATTCCCCATATTTGCTTTAATTTTATTTTCTACCTTAATATGGATAATGTGACTTTTACTATTGTGGGGTACAAATTTGTGCGATAAGTAATTATTACACGACCAATCGAGGTTAACTCATATCTGTATCACGATATTGCCTATCGTATTGAATGTTATCGATGTAGAAAACAATGTGAAGATCATCGATATTAATAAAGACTGCTTGGCAACGTAGATATTCAGCATGGCGTATACATTACTTTTGTATTAACCTAATTTAAAATCTGTTCCTAAGTTGAATAAAATGCCTTGATAAGATTACAGTGCTTGACAGCTCACGCGTGATTCGTGATATGTATCGAAAATTTGCTTTGTCACTCAATCATGAAAAGCCTTATGGACAAACATTATGTATCAATGAATTTATGCAATCAAAATTCGTTATTTGTAAAAGAAATCAAATCTTTTTTTTCTAAATATATTTTTTCCATATTTTTTATTGTTTTTTTACAACAAATCTAAACAGAAATGCGCAACTCATTTTATGGATTCAAAATTTTGTAATAATTTTGGTAGCCTAGTGTTACTCCCTAAAGAACAAAAAAAAATGTGTGTACATATATATCAAGCCATTACAGCTTAACAATTACAAGTGGGCCACATTACGTATACGCAATACACTTAAGCGGGTAGAAGAAAAAAAAAAAACAAACCACACGAGAACACAAACAACAAATACGATAAGGATAAAAGCTGCACGTAGAAAACTTTATTGGGATTTGCACGCACATTTGATTTTTACTGCGATTTGGCTGAGTGAAAAGAAGGTAAACGAGGAAAATCGGGAAAAAAAAATTGAAAAGAAAGCGGAAAATTTATTTGCGTGTCAAGCAAAAAATACAAGAAAAAACAAAACACAAAAAAGTCCTTAAAGCACAAGGAATACAAGATTGAGAGCTCAACGCTAAGCAGTTGTAATTAGTGTAAAATGCTATATATCTGGAGTATAGGGAGTGGGAGAACCCATGGTTCAGACACAATAACTGCGACTTCTAAATATTACATTGGATGGCAGGGCAGGATAGCAGGATGCATAAGCTGCATGCAACGTAATGGCATGGCAATATATTTAATGGATTTTAAGAAAATATTGCAATCGTAATCCTTGCGTCGTTGGGGGTTTGAGAGCTACCATAAAACACGTGCAAGTTAAGTAATTAATCCTACAGCAAAAATATCTTTAATCAATTTTAATCTTTTTTTTTTTTTGCAATCTTTAAAGTTCTACACTAAGAACTTGGTCGTGAAGGAATTATGACAGAGATGTCAAACTAAATTTAGTCAACTACTCATGAAAAATTATATGTGATATCTTTTTTTATAAAAATATACAAGTCGGGCGCGAACGACTTTGGGATACCCTGTACCACTAGCTTGCAATAAAATCCGGTTACTTCATAAAAAACCAAAAACAGGAGAATTTTTAAGCAACATATTTTTTGTTGACATATCGTTCCTTTGGTTGCTATATGATATAGTCAAACGATTTCAATAAAATTTGACGCAGTGCTTAATACCTTAGAAAAGGTCTGAATGCCGAATTTAGTTCAAATATCTTATAAACAAACGAAACACAACAAATTTTGTATAAAAAACGTTTTTTGGACCGATTGGTCTTATGGGAGCTATATGATATAGTCAACCGACTTTGATCAAAGTTAGTACAGGAACTATAAAAACTAACGAATGCCAAATTTGGTCCCAATATCTTAACAAACAAACGAAACAACAAATTTTGTTCAAAAATAGATTTTTTGGAAGATCGGCCCTATGGGCGCTATATGATATAGCCAACCGATTTTGTTCAAATTTGGCACATTGCTTAAGTGCTCTAAAAAAAATCGAAGCGCCAAATCTGGTTACGATATCTTTATTAAAAAACAAAATATCGCGAAATTTGATTTAAAAAAGTTATTTTGGCCGATCGGTCCTATGGGAGCTATATGATATAGTTAACCGATTTTGATCAAATTTGGTACAGTGATTGGGAACTATAAAAAACTTTCGAATACCAAATTTGGTTACGATATCTTCATAAACAAACGAATTATTCATCTAAAACTTTTTTTTTTGTCAAGGTCGTCTCAAACACCCCTATGGGAACTATATAATTTAACCTCGATATAAAAAAAATAAAATAAACTTGTCTCCTATGGAATAATATGGGATCTAATGTGAAAGTTTGGTTACTCTAGCTCTTACCATCTCTGAGATCTAGGCGTTCAAACGGATAGACGGACATGGGTATATCGACTTCTCTATTCACCGTGATCATATTTTAGGTAATTTTGGGGTATGTACCATACGGTACAGGGTATAAATATTACCTACTATAGTACTTTTTTATGGTTTTGCTGACTCTAGAAATGTCAGATGGTTAAAAAGGTTCGCCGTGCTATCTCTGGTTTAGTATTCTTTTTGACATGTTGCCAATCCGTGAAATGAAACTATCCCACTTTTCATCTAGAAGTAAAGCCTCTTATACTCGTAAAACCAATAATCCCTTAAGCACCATCTTTTTAGCATTGATTAAATCTGTAGCCAATCATGTCTTGTTTCACTTCTAGCATGTTTAGCATTTAATTGAGCTTGGCTTGCTAAATTTGTCATATTTTGCGCTTATAATTCACAAGCTGTTTAAGCATTAACTGCATTAATACTCTGCTACAATATTGCATTTTACTTCTTTTTTTATTATCACATTTTGTTTTATTATTTATATTTGCATTGTAGTCGACTTTATTTGTTTTTAAGAAAATATTTTTAACATTGTTTTTTATGTTGGAATAACGAACCCGGTTAGGGGGTCTGCGTCAAATTAAAGATTAACTTCAGCTCCATTAACTCGCGGCATTTTGTATTTAAATTTTATCTTGTAAATAATAGCTATAAAGCCCTTGAAACTTTATTACGTTATTTTCATACTTTGTATATTTAATATATAAAAAGTGGATTTAATAAAATTAGTAAATAATTGGTTTCAGTACCGGCAACTGCTGCCGACATTTCCTGCTTAGTCGCTGGCAAGGTAACCTTGGGTATTGAATACGCATTGAATTTCTTGCGAATAGTTACCCCCATGAGTTCTTGTATCGGCACATCCACCAGTTCTCCGAATGCAATCGGCTTATTGGCCCTCACTCATCATCAGCTTTAGCGACTTTGTGCACAGCCGCATCTTTGCGAGGGTTCAAGTGTGCCTTGCCAATGCACATATTTAAAGGGCAAACCATGCACGTGCCCACGTCCTTGTTCTTAGGACGCTTCGAGTGCTTGCCAGTGCTCTCCATTTGATCCGTAGCAGTAGCCAAAGTCATTTAGCAAACAGATGCAGCAAGCTCCTCTCTAACTGCTCAATTTTTTTCTCGACCTCTGATTGCTTAACATCAGTTTTTTCCGTGGACTCAGCCTGTTCGACGATCTTTTGTATCTCCTCTGCTGATATGTCTCCACATGTAAGCACCATTAAATGCTCTACCGATTTCTTAGCCTTATCAGCTGGCTTATTTGACCCTATCTGCGCTGGCTTGTGAGCCATATTAGTCAGCTTCTTTGAAGCACATGATCGGTCCTCTGCTGATATGTCTCCACATGTAAGCACCATTAAATGCTCTACCGATTTCTTAGCCTTATCAGCTGGTTTATTTGACCCTATCTGCGCTGGCTTGTGAGCCATATTAGTCAGCTTCTTTGAAGCACATGATCGGTTCAATCGATCATATACAATATACCGCTTCACGCACCCCCTCTCATATTCGGGTTCGGTTCAACCGATCATACATAATATACCGCGTCACGCACCCCCTCATACACTCTCTGGTGGTACCCCTATCCCTCTAAGGTTTAGAACCGTAAAGGTTGGCAACCAAAAAGGAGGGGGTTTTTAGTCGGTAGGCGCAGAATGCGAATCCGACACTACCCTCCCCGGGTGTCTTTCTGAAGATTTCCCCCTCCTAATATCCACAAAAAAAAAAAAAAAAAAAAAGGAATTTTACTTGTTTTTTTATTATCATATTTTGTTTTATATTTTATTTGTTTTTAAGAAAATATTTTTTCCATTGTTTTTATTATTATTGGTTCATTGACACTTGATTTTATGACTGAAACTTGTCCAGATATGCAAGATGCTTAATTAGCATGTCAGTGGGAATGAATCTCTCTTTCAAGTAGGCTTGCAAAATACACGGCTTTGACCGACAATTGAAACCTTAGAACCAATTTGAAACTGCTTTTTATGTTTGGCCAATCTTAAATAATTCCAAGCTGTTTATTAACATAAGTCTGCAAAAATTTTAAAGCAATTGCTTTTCATTGCAATTGAATCCATTTTATTTGGACAATATTTTTTATTACAAGTTAGCAATAGTGTTGAAAGTGCAGCAATCGATAAATGGTCGCTATGCAACATTGATTGTATCGAAATTTTAGTTTATCGAACGCGTGCGCTTGCGTTTTGTGCGAATAATTATTTACTAATTTTATAATATAATATTTATCATTAATTTAAGAAACAACCAAAAAAAACTTCAGTTTGGCTCAAATTTTGTTTTTTGTACGATATTTTGGGTGCGGAATCGCTTCGAATGTTGCAGAAGACTTATGGGGAGTCTGTTTTATTGAAAACACAAGTGGTATAAAGCGTTTAAGGATGGACGGGAGACGCTAGAAGACGCGAAATGTCAGCGAAATGTGACCCAGTCGAAATCTTGTTATTGAAAACTTTAAATTAGACGTTTCATTAGCGTAAGGTGTGGGTAAAACCGACCTGCCATTATTTCTCTGCGGCAAAGCTTTAGCTTTAATTTTGGATATCAAACGAATTGATCCGATATCAAATCAGCATTTTATAGCCAAAACCAATTACTAGTTCAGATATACCCTACCTAACCCTTTGAAAAATGTCAAAATTACAAAAAGTTCAAGCTAACAACCCTTGAAATCAAAGTCACATTTTTGTAGGTACTTCAATTTAGTTTAATAATCAAATAGTGCAGAACATAACATACAAATTAGGTTTATTTAAGAAAATTTTAGAGCAAAACGGAAAAAAAAATTTTTTAATGAAGTTAAACTTGAATTTGACGTTGAAATGAAGCAATACATATTGGGCCAATGTAAGCTGTAAGGTTAAACGATTTTTTTATCCTCAATGGGCCATACAAAAGGTGGACTACAAGTTTAATGCCAATTGAATCAAATGATCCGCAAATTGATTTAAGCGAGTCCAACATTAAGGACAGTCCCAAATCGGTTCTTTGGCTATTCGTGCTTTCCAAGATGCAGGTATACTTTGGAAGAGTAAGTTAGTTAACAATTATTAAGTTATATAAAATCTTAAAAGCAAATTTTTAGCTAATAAATAAATTAAAAAATGATACCCAAATTGGCTTAAGTGAGTCTATCGCAAAGAGCGAGGGAAATCCAGCTACTGACGACGAATTTGAAATTGAAAACAAATCAGAAGTGGAGAAAAAGGTTACAGGTAGCTCAAATGGTAATGCCGATGATGATGACAATGGAGATTTGCATAAATGTGGCGTAAGCCCCATAAAAATTCGGCGGGTCTCTTGTCCAACTAAAAAAGAAAAATTGGACGCAAGTATTGACCAGATAAAAAACACAACTGATAGTAGTGCCGCTCTTTCCCAAAATTCTGCCATCGGAATTCTTGATAAAAATTATGAAGAATTGCTCACACTATTCAATACTAAACAAAATCGTAGAGATAAAATAAATGTGTTAACTTACATCCCAGAAACATGGACGATTAGACAAATTCGTGAATTCTTTCATGTGAAGGCATTGGATCACGACCACAGGGAAAAAAAGGCCGGCCTATAGATCCAAATATAGTAAAAGCTGTTCAAAATTTTTATCGATCTGTTGAAATAAGTCGCATGACTGCAGGTATTAAACAATATAAAACAGTTACAAATACAGGATCTAGCCATCATGAACAGAGACGATTATTAGCAGACAAAATTGAAAACATTCACAAAGAATTCCGTGAGATGTTCCCAGACATGCAAATATCACTTTCAAAATTTAAGAAATTGCGTCCAAAAGAGTGTATTTTTGTTGGTGCAAGACTCACCAAAATATGCGGCTCAAATATTGTGGATTGAATAAATTGGTTAATGACGCAGGAAATAAGTTACATTACCGATCTCATTTTGACAACATAGTGTGCGCAAATCCAAATGCCCTAAATGCCCTGGTACAGAAGACGTATCAAAAACACTTCTTTCACTTTTGAGGAGTACCAATGCAACTGTGGTTCACTACGACCAATGGATGAGTACTGACAGGTATTTCGCACTTATACGAAATATTGAATTATATGAACAAATGAACTTTGTGAACGACGATGAGCGTGCCGGACGCCCGAGCACTTTAACAACAGACGAAAAAATTGATGAAGTGAAGAAAATGGTATTGGCCAATCGTCGAATCAACGTTAAAGAAGTTGGCTCGTGCCATTCGATTTTTATCAATGATTTGGGCATGAAACGGGTCGTCGCGAAATTCGGAATTTCGACCAAAGACAGCATCGCATGAACATTGCTAATGAGATGTTGGGCTCTGTCCGCGACGACCCAAATTTGCTCCAAAGGGTCATAAATGGTGACGAATCGTGGGTTTATGGTTATCAATCATCTCAATGGAAGCTGCCGCACGAACCATGACCGAAAAAAGCGCGCTAAGTTCCGTCGAATATGAAAGTTTTGCTTACAGTTTTCTTCGATTGCAGGATAGCGGTGCATCATGAGTTCTTGCCACAGGGTAGAACGGTCAATAAGAAGGAATATTACCTGCAAGTTATGCGCGATTTGCGCGAAGCAATCCGCTAGAAACGACCGGATTTGTGGAAGAACAAAAATTGGCTTTTGCACCACGATAACGCCCCTGCTCACATATCGTTGCTTGTGCGCGACTTTTTGGCCAAAAACAACACACTAATGATGCCGCAGCCACCGTATTCCCCAGATCTGGCCCCCTCACAGTGGGAGAAATGGCCAATCTAGCTCCGATTAATTAATAACTTCTGAAAAAATGTAGCTATTTTTGTACGGATAATTTTATTTGGTAGATCAATTGGTCCAAATCAAAATTAATATAAAATTAATTTTTTGTAATTTTATTAATATTTTTTTTTTGTGTTTTTTAATTTCTGTATAAAACTGCTTTACTCGATATATGGTCAGTTTTGCCCGAATCTAAGAACTTTTTCCAACAAATTTAATAAAATTTATTCTTTAAATATGTTGAAAACATACGTATGCACATCTTTACGAAATTTGGTATAAATCGGACAAGTATATAACTTTAAAATAGACAATTAAAATGCATTTTGGCCGCGAATATAGTTTTTACAGAAATAGTCCATCTATCGGAAATTTATTTATTTATACTTTATAAATTTTTTTTAGAAAAAAAAATTAATTTTATACATTAATGTTGTTTAAATAAAGACTAATATAAAATTATTGTTCATTTTATTAACCATTTTATTTATGTAGTCTCAGCATTTTCATGTTTACTCAGTGTCTGATGAGGAATAGTCTGATAATGCTTGCTCCACATCTTTATTTAAAATAAGACTAATAACTTCTCTATCAAGCAGTTCGTCTTTTTGGGATGATAAAACTGAACCTTTTGATAGCATCGTTATTACAGGGTCCGATGAAATAAAAAGTGTATTGGCCAAATCTTCCATAGAATTTTTACGGGATAGTTTTTTCGCAGATCGAAGAACATCATATGTAGGAAATATATTTGCATTCCGATTTTTGGCGCCACTCTGCAAGTCCATATAAACCCTTTTTGTATAGCCGCCATCAATATATAGTGCTAATGCTTCATCTGCTGTGTATTTGATGGGCTGTTTAAAATCGGAATCAATAGCTGATTTAAGTTTTTCGGGCAAGCTTTCGTCTGAGTTTAATAAAGCTACCATTTTTGATGCATTTCGCTTGCCGGACTTATACAAGCTGGTACTGGCCGCAGATACGAGCTCATCGCACGGAATTTCTTTAGCGAAGTCAGAATTATTTTTTTTTTTGTATTTTCCTGAGACATTGCAAAGTCAATGGCGGGTCGTCCAGCATTTGATGTTTGGTCCACCAATATAAGGTCACCATCTAACCAGTGCTTGTTTTTTTTCGAGGCTCTTGCGATTTCGAAAGCTCTGTCTCCATTTCAAATGCAATTTTTTCGTGAAATTCTTAATGCGCTCGTCAACGTATTCAATACTTTCAAATTGATTTTTATCAATAATATTTTCATATATATACTTCTGCACAGCAAAATGTTTTTTGGAAACGTCATTTTCCGCAACCCATACAGGAAAAAGTTCTCGTCTGGACGCTGACATTATAGTTAAAAAAAAAATAATTTAAATAAGTTCGCAAACCTTCGCAGCTAATTTATAACTTTTTCAAAGCGGAATACATTGAACTATTTTTTAAAAAAGGTTTGAACAGGAACCCGGGCGATCCGAAAAAGTTCAGCTCTACGAAAAATTAGTTTGTTAGTAAACATTCAACTTCTTACTAGCACTACAATTAACATCAAATTTTGGGACGAAACACAATCACAAGCCACAAACACTTATTTTTTTTAATAAATACATACCTTTAACTTTATTTATAAGCAAAAAGTTGAATTGAAACGCAATATATTCACACTACTATAAGCAATTGCACCAACTATCCAAAATTGGCGGGAAAGCTGTGGGCAGCACCTGGAGCAACATATGTTGTGTTTGAAGCTTTACAGCTGTGCGAATATTGAGAGAAAAGGAAAACAAAAATTGGATTTGGCCTATCTGATATATTAGTTATCAATTTCAAAACAATTTTGGAGCTAATTTTTATGTTTAAAATTGAATTAATCGGAGCTAGAGTGGCCATTTCTCCCACTGTGCCCCTGTGACTTTGTCTTGTTCCCTAAATTGAAGGGGCCCATGACAGGACGACGCTACTCTACGATTGACGAGATAAAGACGGCATCGAAGGAGGAGCTGGACAAGATAAAAAAAAATTATTTTTTGAAGTGCCTCGAAGATTGGAAAAACCGGTGGCACAAGTGTATAATATCTCATGGGGATTACTTTAAAGGGCACAAAATAGATATTCATGAATAAATAAATAATTTTGATAAAACACAAAATTCGCGATACTTTTTGAACACACCACGTTTTGGACGATAAAATGAAATTCAGTTTGACAAAATTGCTAAAGGATCAACATAGATAAACATTTATGCCGTGACTGCTCCTAGCAATTTAAAAGTGGTTGAGAAAGTGTGTCAGAAACTGAGCCTTGAAAAAACAGGACATATGGACTTCATCTCCTCACATCAGTTCAGCAACGCCCTTGTGGTTATGTAATCTTTTGCTGAAAAAAAAATGTGTGCCAAAATATGATAATCCCCCAACCAACACTGCCTAAAAACTGAACCCAAAAAAAAGACGCCATTTTCTTTTTCTATAAGCATAAATTTCGACATCAATTGGCTCGTTAAAAATTCAACAAATTCAACTTAAAAACTTGCAAGGCAACATTAAAAATGAGAAAAAAGGAACATCTATATAATTTTGGTTTGGGTTTGTGATACAGCGGCTTACAAAGGCTTAGAAAATCAACAAGCTAACCAGCACTTGATTGGATGCACAGACGACTCTTGGCCAAAAGTATCCACCCACTGCATGAGTCATAGAATTTACGAGTTTTTGTCAAGTTTTTGGCTTATTTCTTGCCATTTTTTTACCACGCTTTTAAAAGTGCGGCCAAACTATATACAAAAGCAGGAAAAAAAGATGATATCTACAGCTATATATATAGCTTTATATAGATATAGATGTTGGCTGCTTAAGTAGAAAACTTTTGATGCAATCTGCCAGCTGTTACCCAAGGTTTTCCTGCGCATCTTTGGTTAGTTGCTAAAAGGGCAACTAAAGGTGTTTCAGATGTGTTTTCGTAAAGTGCTTTAAGTGCAAGCCAAAAACTATTTGTAAAGCATTTGTTGTTCTTGTTGTTTTGTGGCAAAAGATCGAACAAAGTTTATAATATATATATATAGTATATATATTTTTTGCTGCGTTTTTGTTGGTGTTTTGTGCAAACTGTACAGCAAAGTGATAATGTGCACAAAGTAAAAGTAGAGCCAACAACAAAAGCAACAAACAACAAGTTTTAAAGCTTTTACACTAAACAACAAAGTTAGCCAACAACATCGAGAACAACAACTGCAACAGTTATAGCAACAAACTACATAATACGCAGTTATGTGCATATATATATATATAAAACTGTGCAACTTTTATGTACAGGAAGCAACAAAAATTATTCCGAGGAATTTGGGGAAATGTTGCACAACTGGCACGTGAACACGCTGCGTATACGCAATATAGTTGGTCGGTACTGGAAAATTATGACTAAAGCGGGTAAGCGGGAAAAAAAATTGTTTAATTGGTATATCAAGTCAATTAGAAGCAGTTGGCTTTGAATGATATAATATAACAGGTGTGTCAAAAAGTCTTTGGCCTGACATACAGATGGCGACTCCAGTTGATTATCTTTATGATTTTTCGATACTACCTTCAAATGCATCCTGTCAAAATTTCAAGTCAATTTGTTTATAATTATCCAAGTTACAGACGTTCAAGTGACGCTACTTTTGTGTTTACAAAAATCATGGATTCAAAGCAATTTCGTGTGTTGATTTATCACTGTTTTTTGATGGGAAAAAATACCGTCACAGTCCACCAATGGCTTGAAAAGTGTTATAAGGAATCTGCACCATCAAAATCAAGTGTTAAATACTGGTTCGCTGAGTTTAGACGCGGTCGTACAGACACCGATGATGCTGAACGCTCTCGTCATCCAAATGAGGCAGTTACGGTAGAAAACGTCTAAAAACTCGAGCAAATGATACTCGCCAACCGCAAAGTGAAGTTGCAAGAGGTAGCTGATGCCATAAAGTTATCAAAAGGTACCATTTTCACCATAATACACGAAAATTTGGGCATGAAAAAGATGTTTTCAAAGTGGGTGCCGCGCTTTCCAAACCAGAAGAAAAACAACACCGAATGACAACTTCCCAGAGAGGACAAAATCAACGAATTGGGCTTCGAATTGCTTCCCCACCCACCGTATAGTGCAGATCTGGCCCCCAGCGATCACCACATTTTCTCCCAGCTCACAAAGATGGTCTGTGGCAGGAGATTTCGCTTTAATGAGGAGGTGATCGCCGAAACTGAAGCGTATTTTGAAGGCCTCGAAACATCAAAAAGTTAGAGAAGCGGTTTAATGCTTGTATCTCTGCCAAAGGGAACTACTTTGATAAATAAATATGAATTTCTGTAGAAAATTGTGTTTTTCTTAGTTAGGCCAAAGACTTTTTGACCCACCTGTTATATACCTGATGTAACTAGAAAATATGGAGAAATTAGAACTATTTCTAGCTGTATCTTTATGATTATTATTTTAACTATCGCGCTCAAACTATTTTTTATTTAATTTTTTTTCATTTTTATAAACTTTTTTTTATTTGCTTACTGTTTTAAAGACTTTATATCTATAGATTTTTATAGATTTATGAAATTTTTAAGATTTTTAGATTTCTGATATTTTATAGATTTAAGAGATTTTAGAGATTTAAGAAATTTTTAGACTTTTAGATTTTGAGATTTTCCGATTTATATTTTTAGATTTAATCAAGAAAATTTATAGATCCAAACGAAAATACATATTTAAATACAAAATGCCGCGAGTTAATGGAGCTGAAGTTAAACTTCAGTTTGACGTAGAGATAAAGCCCTATCCGGATTCGTTATTTGCCAATATAACTTTTAAGATTCTACGCTTTTTTAATCCTCCATCTGTAATAAAAAATGTGGGATTTGCATAAATGTGGCGAAAGCCCCGTGAAAATTCGGCGGGTCTCTTGTCCAACTAAAAAAGAAAAATTGGACGCAAGTATTGACCAGATAAAAAACACAACTGATAGTAGTGCCGCTCTTTTCCAAAATTCTGCCATCGGAATTCTTGAGAAAAATTATGAAGAATTGCTCACACTATTCAATACTAAACAAAATCGTAGAGATAAAATAAATGTGTTAACTTACATCCCAGAAACATGGACGATTAGACAAATTCGTGAATTCTTTCATGT
>JBAMAX010003766.1:0-113539 GCA_037043745.1 Chymomyza amoena
CAGGCTAGTAGTCGCATTCAGTCTATAGTCTCCATAGTCATAGTAGCCCACGACATTGTACTACATCGTGGCCATAATAATCTCCTCCGTCTGTTTTTCGTAGCATTTTAAGTTTTTGCTGCTTCTTTCAATTTTCTTTCTTTTTCCACAATCAATTCCATTTCCACTTGGCGGTAGTTCATTGTGGCACTTTGGCTTTCATCTGACGTTTCGTTGTCTGTCTTTGGAAAGTTTCGTCATGGACAGGAGTAGTGCGGGGTCGGCTTATAATGTCTATGCACAGTCTGAGGTAGACAATTTGGATGGCATCTATGGAAATGACATTCATCGCATAGTTATATTTCCTTTTACCTTTTAAATAATTTACATTGTAGTTGGCGTTGTCTAAAGATTTTCACTGATTTCTTTTACTTTTCTATTACAACTATCACAGCGTCCAGTAGCATTGTGGACAGCGCTTTTCAAATTGTGGCATGGAATTGCTTTTGATTGGCTAAATTGCGCCAGAGCTAAAGAGCGCTTGAAACCATTTTGTGATAATTTCTCTAGCGGAAAATAATCTTAATTGTAGCTTATGCACTTACAGCCACTTGGACACGCTGCAGGCCATTGCTTTGGAGCATAAAGTCATAATGCAATTGACTGATTCTTAATACTCCCTTATAATGATCACGGCATAGGGCTTGACGCATAACGACGACCATCAACTGGTTTACTCGTGTTAATTTTTAATATTTCCAAAGCCCATAATGTTATTTTTGGACACAATTATTTTATTTAAAAATGGAGAATGAAAGCCGCACGTAACGGGTTACAATTTGATAAATATATTTTTGAATATGCAAATCACATCACAACTGTTAATGATTATGGCGAAAGGGCCGGATAAATAGTAAATCATACTAAACTATTTTATATCTCAACTCTTGCGTGATTGGGACAAGACTAAATTGTAAAGAAAGGATAAGTTTTTGGCTTAACGAAATAGCTGTCATGCATTGTTTAGCAAAAAAAAGTTTACTGGCTTTTTTTTTTAATTTTACTTGAAATCGGCTTAAATGCTCTGAGTAATAATTCCCGGTTGGTTGGGTACTGATATATTTAAGGTTCTTGGATCATCTATGCCACAGCAGTTTTTATGACATTGTGAGCTAAGTAACCTGCCCTAAAAATAATTGTGTTTGCTATCAAACATTTTTTGAAGTGTTTTCGATGTAGTTAAAGAATTGAAATTAGGCACCTCCTTTCGTCGGTCGTGAATTGTATATATATTATTTTTGAAAATACGCAAACAAAATTCCATCTTCTACCAAAAGAGACAAAATCGAGATTAAAAATAGATGAGTTAGTTTCTTAGCAAGTCAATTTAATTTTCAGCCTGCCCCCGTTTGAGTGAACTTTAATTCTATTAGAATTATTCTTGCTTATTGAATGTGATGTTATTCTTTAGCAGACGTTGACATGCATTTGTTTCAAATTTATTTATTATTTACATAGTACTTACATATAAAACATTTCATAAATAAACAGTAATAGATAAAACTTCTTTTGATATTTATAATGACTGGTTTGATTTTATTTAATATGTTTAAAGTCTATTGTTTAGTGCGAAATTTTGGTTTAATATGACTAGGTGGTCTTTTCTGTTAAATAAACAATATATTTTGACACATATATAAAACACTACATCTGATTATTCTAGGCGCAGGCTTTTATATTTGTAAAGTAATTGGAGATTAGAAATTAATTAATTGGCATTTATACTGACATTTAAAGGGTGATTCACTAAGACCTTTTTTTTCAATAGGGATTTTCGTGTGGATCACGCGTGATGCAATTGTACTACGAAAATCAGCGTTCTGCAAAGAATGTTTTTCGTGCGCTGAGATCGACTTATGGTCAACATAATCCGACCCATCGAACCCACAATTCGTAACACCATCACCAAATTTGAAGCCCAGTATCCATTGTTAGATGATACACGACCGAACTTGGCCTGTCGCATTCAACCACCTGGCGCATTTTACATTTGGATCTCGGCTTGAAAGCATACAAAATTCAACTCAGGCAAGAATTGAAGCCAAATGACCTTTCTGCACGTCGCCGTTTTAGTGAATGGGCTCTTGGTAAGATCGATGAAGATCCGTTGTTTTCGACCAAAATTTTGTTCAGTGATGAGGCCCACTTTTGGCTCCACGGCTTCGTGAATAAGCAAAATTGCAGTATTTGGGGAGAAGATCAACCCGAAGAGGTCCACCATCTGCCATTACATCCAAGAAAAACAACGGTTTGGTGCGGTCTGTGGGCTGGTGGAATCATTGGTCCGTATTTTTTTAAAAATGAGCATGGTCCGAACGTTACCATCAATGGCGCACGCTATCGGACCAAATTAACGGACATTTTGCTGCCTGAAATTGTTGCCCGTGATCTCGACGACATTTGGTTCCAACAGGATGGCGCTCCGGTCTACATTGCCAATGAAAAATTGGCTCCCGTACCTTGGCCGCCAAGATCGTGCGATATCACACCGCTCGACTTTTTTCTTTGAAGTTACGTAAAGTCAAAAGTTTACGTAGATAAACCAGCAACGATTGAGGCCTTACTCATTACTCATGTTATTGGCCAAATACCAGTGGAAATGCTTGAACGAGTCATGCAAAATTGGACCTTCAGGATGGACCATTTAAAACGCAGTTGCGGCCAACATTTGAACGAGATTATTTTTAAAAAATAAATGACAAAATATTCTTTCGAAATCATAAATAAAGATCCCATCATTCCTTTGAAATTTGCATTTGCCAAATCATAACATAAAAAGGTCTTAATGAATCACCCATTATGTAGATGGGAGAGATATTTATAATACAGACTGTAGGGCGGCCTTGTTATGATGAATTTTATGATATTAAAAACTTATAAAGACTTGCTTAGTTTTTAAACCACAAGATACGGCCTCCTTAAACTTAAATAAAAATATAATTTTGAACACTCAAAATTTTGCAAGTATTGCTACATAATAAAAGTTCAGTTTTTAAAATATAATTTATACTCATTTATAAGTATTAGGTTAATACAGTCATAAAAGCTGATAAATATTTATTTAAATATAAGTAGATTTTTAAGAATTGAAAAAAAAAATCTTCTTATTTTAAGAAAAACTCTAAATTTTTTAATAATATAGATTTTTATTACGGCTTAATTTGACTTAGGCAATCTTATGTAAAATAACGTCTAAGCTCATTTTTATAGGTTGTTGTTTGTATAGTTACAGTCTCTAATCTACAAATACGTGGAACATGGGCAAAACTTGACGAAAAGTATTATTAATATATTTAGATACTAAAACAAGTTACTTTTTAAAACAAAACAAATGTAAAAATAATTATTTATTTTTCATATTTTATTAATTTTAAAGAAAAGATTTCTTCATATAGGTCACATAGCCGATTAATTTTGAAATTAACAGAAAGAATGAAAACGTAACTAAGGTAATGATATATGAAGAAACTTTTATCAACAGTTAGACAAAACAATCACAGTTTGGTCGTGACTTACCACAAATGCTTCCCACGTTTAAAAACAATGAATACATATTGCATAAGTCTGACATTTTCAAATCATATATCAGACTGCCAAATTGTCATTTGTCAACTGGCATGTTTAAGTAAATGTGTGAGTGTATCTATGAGTACGAGTCTTATTACTTTTGCATATTTTTTATGTACACATAGTTTGGTTGGGCATGACTTTGATATGTATTAGTGCAGAATGCTTTCTTATGATGATTTAACTCGCCCTTATTGCCAATCTATATATGGATGCATGTCAGTGTTGAGTAACGAAGTCTATTTCTGTTGCTGTCCCTGTCAGTTTTGTCTGTATTATTTTGCGTCCTTTTCTGTTTTGCAGTGCAGTGACTTTTAGTGCTTTTTATATTTTTGATAAAGTGTTGCCAATTTAGCTGGAAGCTATTTGGACCCAAAACGCACACACACACCCATACACACAGACAGGCATCCTTTATGTTTGATTGCTATGGTTCCCTTTTTGAGGGGCTTTCTAAAGGAAAAGAGCAAGAAGTGAAAGTCAGACTTTTTATTTAGTGAAGCCATTTATGGTTTTTATTTTAGTTGAATGTTTGCGAAAAACTTTTGTGGTTGTATGGGAATGAGTTTATTTTATGTAGATATACTATGTATATAGATGGCTGGGTTGGGCCCTTGTGTGGCTTGCCATTGAACTGTTTATATAATAATGTGTATGAAGTAAATTCGAATGCACATAAATTGTCTGATTAAAGTTCAAAAGTCTATGGCCAATAGCACGTATGCGCAATTTTTTTGTATCTCCTTAAAGTATGCTACATATTTTTGAAGCGTAAATAACTTCAATACATTAAAGTAATACGCTTTCAAGCAAGTTATCCTTAACAAATAGCTACTTATAACTCAAACTAATCTTAATTTAAGTTCTATCATTCGTGAAATTAAACTTAAGCTGCTCTACAACAACAAACATCAAGCACAACAAAGTCTAAACAAATTCGACAGGTACAATTACCTATACGCTTCCACTATCCAAACAACGCCTCTCCAAATACTTCAATTAAACTTTGTTCAAACACAATTAATAGATGCGCAGCTTTCCTTGCTTTCGCGACTATTTTCATGGACTGGGCTGCCAAATTGCTTTAAGCGGTTCAATGAAGCTAAAGCTAAAATTTTTGTATGGATCTGCTAAGACTGGTCCTTGGCAGGGACAAGGAAAAAGTCAAGCAAATTCGTTGATAGCCCTGTAACCTCGTGCTCTATGACAGATTCTTGAACTTTTGCCTAATCAATTTATATGTTTTTAATTAAATTCAATTCGCTGAAAAGTTAGCGAGCTGTGAGACTTTGTTGTCAGGAAGTGTTAAATATTCAATAAATTAAATGATGGCAGTCAATGAAGGTAAAACAGTGTTTGATGGTTAATTTACGAAATTAACCCAATTAACGGGCAATTGTTTGTACCAACTTAGTACAAACTTAGTAAATCTTCGGTAATAAGTTCTTTTACCAAGTTCATCAATATTCAGACAAATGTTTATGAGCCGGTCTAAGCCAAGGAGTTGACTTTCGACACATTTTCATTAATCATCAATCCAGCTTACGCCACTCGAATAATGTTGAGCAGCTCATAGTAGTCTTCCCAAAGGAGTCCATCCTTGTACTGCGGGTAGCGCAGCTTGAAATTTTATTTTCTTGGAGCACTCAATTTGTCAAAGGGACTTATAATTTATTTTATAGCTTACCATACATATGATGTAATTCAGTCAATGGATCATAGGAGCATGTGCCCACGTGTGGAGGCAATATTGCTGAGATGGTTTAAAACCTAAAAAAGTAAGTTTTTGATGCGTTTTATACAGGCTGCCCCAGAGAAACTCACTTATTTGAAAGGTCAATAAAAACAAAAGTAATTCAATTATTGTTTTAATTTTTTTTTTATTTAAGAATACAATATCCCAATTTTTTGTTTTTCATGCAGTCTTGAAAATGACATCGGATAAATGGCGACCCCATTGCGCATACACTGATGAAGTCGATTTTTGAAATTCGTATCCACTCTTTACAGCATATCAATGGTATGTTGGCAATGGCGTCGCGAATGTTGTTCTTGAGGTGTGCTATGGTCCGTGGGCGATCGACATAAACCAGAGATTTCAAATAACCCCATAAAAAGAAATCGCATGGCGTCAAATCTGGAGAGCGTGCCGGCCATTGGAGATCGCCTCTGAGAGAGATGAGGCGGTCGGGGAAATGTTGTCGCAACAAATTCATTGAGTCTCGTGCTGTGTGTGCTGTGGCTCCATCTTGCTGAAACCGCACGTTCCTAACGTCCATTTCTTCGAGTCTTGGAAGAAAAATTTCTCGATCATGTTCCTGTAACGAGCTCCATTCAACTGCGCGTTCGTTTTCTTCAAAAAAATAAGGACCAATTATTCCCATTACCGACATCGCATACCAGACAGTAACTCGCTCATAGTTAAGTGGCTTTTGGTGAAGCTCACGTGGATTTACACCAAACCAATAACGCATGTTTTGCTTGTTGACGCAGCCGGAAATGTGGAAGTGAGCCTCGTCACTGAAAATAACGACCGCGTCTTCAGGCAGGTTGTCAACCAGCATTTCACAGGCATTTTGACGGGCAACAAAATCGCGTTCAGTTAATTCTTGCACAACAGCCAATTTATAGGGATAAAAGTGAAGGCCTTCATGGAGAATTCGTCGAACAGTGGTTTCAGAAATTCCCATAGCAGCTGCGTGTTTGCGAGCCGAACGCCGGGGAGAACGCACAACTGACTGCCTCACTCTTTCGACATTTTCCGGAGTTCTGATGGTCCGTTGAAGTCCAGAAAACCATTTTTTTTCGTGGCACAAGTATTTTGACGAAACCTTTGTGGTAATTATCTCGCGAGTTTCAGCAAGTGTCAATCAAAATTTGTTTTCAGTTAAACTTTGTTAACATTTTTTTATAATAAAAAAAATAAAATCGAGAACTAATAATTGAAAACAATGGTGAAAACGCAGAGTTAAGCCCTGTTGTTAGAGCTTTAATCGTAGCGAAGTTTGAAGCTGGCGTTGCCGTAAAAGACATTACAAATAAATTTAAACTGTCGCGTCAAACAGTTCATTATCAGATAAACAAATTCAAAAAAATAATACTGTTAACAACTTGCAAAGATTGGGTGCCAAACGCAAAACAACGACGAATGAAGATAGAATCCTTCTGCGGGATATTTATTTAAAGCCTCAATCGGCTGCAAATGAATGGAATGAGAACGCTGATAAAACAATCAGTGAACGTAATGTTCGAAGACGTTTGAAGGAAGCAGATATCAAGACTTACCGAGCAAAGGAAATACCGTAAATCTCCAAAGTAAACAAGGCGAAAAGATTGGCTTTCGCAAAGGAGCATATGCATAAGCCAAAATAATTTTGGAGGAGCGTTCTTTGGACAGACGGAAGTGCCTTTGAGTATAATTCAGCAAGGCAAAAGATTTTTGTAAGGCTGCCACTGGCACAACGACAAAAAATTAGGCCCGTTTGCAAAACAGTGAGTCATGGCGGAGGCTCTGTCATGTTCTGGGGATGCATTTCGTACAATGGGTTAGGTGACTTGGTTCCCATTGAAGGCTCGGTGAACCAAGGACAATATTTGAGAGTGCTGAATGACAACGTTTTTCCTTCCGGAGGCAAGCTTATCGGTGAGTCATTCATTCTGCAACAGGATAATGCCCCATGCCACAAAAGCAGAATGATCGTGAAGTTTATGAAAGATGTTGGTGTCAATACTCTCGACTGGTCAGACTTAAATGTAATTGAAAACGTGTGGTCTCTCATGAAGCGGAAGAGAATTGCTGCCTTGAATAAAAGAAAAGAAGAAACAATTTGTGAGGTTACTTCCCTTTGGAACGAGGTGTCCACTGATATCCTCCAAGCCTTAGTGGACTCAGTTCCAGAACTCCTTCAAAAAGTTATTGAAGCTAAAGGGGACTATGTGCTCTATTAATCGAAATTATATTTGAAGATTTGATTTAATTGTTATTTCATTAATTAAAATCACTCGTCAAAATACTTATGCTAACGGATGAAAATCAATGTAATTCATATCTTTTTGGGTTTTTATGGAATAATCATTTTACAACTATTTTTAAATTTGTTGACCGATATGTAAAAAAGAAAAAAAATTGATAAGCTCTATAAAGCCAATAGAAAGTTATAAGCAAAAACACATCGCTTTCATATATATAATTGCATATTAAAGTTCATTCATTTGTATATATTTCATTTATCTCATTGATCTATCGCCAATCCAGGGTGCAGCAGGAGCAATCCTTGGAATTAAGAATAAAACAAAAAAAAATGTATTATAGAACTGCAAGAAAAATAAAATTAAGTAATGTGAAAATATTGTGAGATATTTTTGTATTATGCTTAGAATTGTAAAACAGAGCAAATATATAATGTGGAGTGAAAAGTAACATTCGCAAAATATAAGTCTATTTTTTTTAAGTTTACTGATACTGATGATATTTAGCAAAAATTGTTTTGACAAATTTAAGCTCCGTAGTCCTTTCAGCTTGGATTGTAAGCCAAATTACTTACGACAACTCAAGCAATAATCAAAAAACTTACAATACCACAAACAATTTTTTAGACTTACTTGCTATATAAATTAAATATATATTTAATATTTAAAAAAATCATGATAAGCTGTTATAAATAATACATGAATATAAAAACTTATTGTTTCTACAAAAGTCAAGTGTGCAAAATGAAAAATTATGTATACGCAATGTGGCCTTATATGGGCGGTACAAACAGCCGGGGCCTTGATCATTAAAAATATCAGTAAAATCATAAAATGCTAAAACTACTCCAAAATAGTAGCTTCACTTTTGGTCTTCAGTCCTATTCATGTGATGTTTAATTCACATTTAAAGGTGCATGCATTTTTGTTCTCTGCAAAGATGCGACAAATGCGATAGTTAAATGAATTTATGTGCCGTGATTTTTGCATAAAATTGATTTATCATATCAGCCATGCCAATCACGCAACAAAATAAAGCCCGCAAACAAAAGCGTTGCCAGACAATTGAATCATTTTTCTACTTACACGCTTGTTGGTGCGAAATCCTTTTATTTGTTTGGGTAGAGCTCGGTTCATCAATTGCGTGTGAGTCCTTGTTCAAGCGGCAATGCCATGTCCACTTTCATGTTTCTTTGAATATAAACGAGTTGTGTCCGCTTGCTGGTTTACCGCCAGCTTAAACAAATGATTGTCCGGACTCCGGTTGCGGTCTTTTGGGTTCCCTATATGAAAATGCATCCTATCTCGCGTGAAGCTATTGAGTGAAGAGTGGCGACAGAGGGATAGGAAGAGACTGGCGGCATCAGTAGTGCCATAAATTTTAACTTACATAAAGCAGACTGGGTAAAAGCAACAACTACGTAGAGTTTGCTTAACCGCAAAGTGGATGTTAAACCAGGAGTGAGCAAGGAAGCTTAGTAGGTTAGTGAAAAAAGTCAGATACTTGCTTGTTGCTGTGGCTAAATAAATATTTATAGGCTTTTAAAATTCGATCTGAAAAGTATTTCTGGCTAAAGTTGAAGGGTTGTAAGGCACACTGTTGGCCTTAATTTACTAACAATAGAGATGCAGCAGTCCGAGAAACAAATTCTTTTTCAATTCTATTTCAATTCAACTTCTAAACTCAATTCTAGAGAAGGAAAAGAAAAGTGAGATAGAGTAAGACTCCTATGCAGCGGCTTAAACTTAATCTGATTGTAATGCGATACACTTTTCAGTTAGAGATACAAATCAGCAAACATACTCACAGATACATAACGCTTCCATTCACACACACACAGACACACATTTTAGCACAGCTGTTGCTTCGCCATTGTTGTTTTTGTTGATGTTGTTGTTGAGCTTTTTATGTAAACTTTCTTTTGTTTGTGCGTGCGTATCTATATATAAGTGTGCATGTGTGTGTGTTCCAAAGCAAATGTATTTGTGGCATGCTGAGAGTGTAGAGAGCTCACGCGTACAAATCAAATAAATTATCTAAGGATTTACACTTATAAAGTAACAGATAAGCCAACAAACAAGTGTTGGATGTAGATGAGATTGTATAATATAAATATAAGGAAAAAGGAACTCTACGCAAATGAAGAATAAATTAAGTACTTATTCTTTAATGATTCGGATAAGACTACATTGGCAAGTTAAATTGATAGTGATATATGGAGTCATTTGGCTGGCACCAAGCAGAATTAAATTAGTTTAGCAGATTGAAAAATATCTATGGTAAACTTGATTAATAAACAATCAGAATATTTTGGTCAATCGAATGTAAACCCAAGATTAACTATTTGTTTCAATCAGATTATACAGAAACGCTTATACCATAAAGCTCATTTGTATTATTTTGTTCAATGATATGAGATACTTATATTATTTTTACCAAGTTCCATGAAATAATTGGAAAACCTAAGAAACTTGCTATACCTGCGATCATTCCTTAGATATAATCATGGCCAGACAGGTGAGAAAAGTTACCCTGGTAATAGTATTGGGTAGCTTTCGGTGGTCTCCTATTTTTCAATAGGTTCTCTTAGACTGTGAGCATTTTAAAATAAGAGTTGTACTAGTTCAATATTAACTACGTAAATGTTTATTGCAACAAACCGATTCTTTATCGATCTATCGATAACTAAAAACTTTGCCTCTGTTTTTAGACATCTTAAACTTAGGAGCTATGGCTTGTCAAAGAGATGTTTAAACATTTTATTTCCATAATGATAATCAAAATATTAATTTAATATGCTTTAGTATCAAAATATAAGAGATCGGCTTAAAAACTGGCCTGTTTCGCTCATTTTTTGGCTATATATACTTTTTTTGCTTGCGCTATCTATGATTCATTGCTGAAGCAATCTATGGCTGGCATCAATAAACAACAAAAAAATAAACTCTGTTTCTGAGAACCACTTTTTGAAAAAGTTTGTGACCAAATGTTTGGCCAGCGCAATTCCGGCAATGGCGTCCCAAAATTTACAAGAGCAACTCGGTCTTATTGAAACATGGCTGAAAAAATGGAGAATTTTAGTAAACACGCAAAAATCAGTTCAAATTACGTTCACACTGAAACGAGGAAAATGCCCTCTTGTGACGTTAAATGGTATGTCCATACCGGATGAAGAATCTGTCAAATACCTTGGAGTGCATTTGGATCGGCGACTCAAGTGGAATAAGCATATAAAATCAAAGCATATGCAGCTTAAAATTAAAACCAAAAGAATGTATTGGCTTCTAGGTCCGCGATCGCGGCTTAATTTGGAGAATAAAATTCGGCTTTACAAAGCAGTACTCAAGCCGGTCTGGACGTATGCAATGCAGCTCTGGGGGACGGCGAGCAATTCAAATATCGAAATCCTGCAAAGATATCAATCTATAACTCTAAGAAACATTGCAGGCGCTCCTTGGTACGTAACCAACAAAGAAATACACAAAGATTTGAATGTTCCTTTTGTCAAAGATGAAATAAGCAAATCATCGTTAAGATATTTGGAGAGACTGTCATACCATGGAAATTCGTTGGCTCTTAACTTACTGGATAATAGCTTGGATGTTAGACGTCTGAAAAGATTTCACATTCTGGATCTTCCAGATAGATTTGCATAATAACGTAATAATCTTTAGCAAATTAGTTTTGTTGTATACTCTATTGAATGGACTCATTGGAGCACATTCAATCCTGTCATTTGTTTGATTTTACTTATAAAATTTGCTTGATTGTCTCATATACCAGATTGCAAATAAAATAAAAAAAAAAAAATGTTTGGCAGCAATTATTTTATTGAAGTTTTGCTTATTTTCTGTGTGTGCGTATAAGCCTTAGATCAAACTCAGATTGCTGATTACTCTAGTGACTAGTGTTGTCATATCAAAGCGCAAAATCACTTGTTTTCAATTGATTTAAATTTAATAACGTTTCGAAAAGAGGTTTCAAATTACAAATAACTGACAAATGGCATTCATTTTGATCAGAAAATATTATGTTTAGTGCTACTGCATTCCCTGTATTTGTTTGCTCCCATGAATTCTTGTATCTTGTTCCAAGCTTTTCCGCTTAATTAGCTTATTGTACGCTTACTTACTTCCGCCTTAATAAACCTCAGCAATAATATCTCGCTTAATTTTGATAAGAGTTGAATGTGTGCTTATCATTCCTGAGACCTTGGCTGGGAATGTCTCTATTTCGGGGCCAGGCAAATGAACTTAATGGCCAACGAAGCGTGAAAAAAGAAAAACAAGTGCAAATAAAAGGAAAAACTCATCTACTTGTGACGCGCTACTTAATGACAATGACCGTCAATTGTCGTTGTATCTACAAGTGACACTCGTTCACTGTCTGTCGGTATGTCCTTCAGTCTGTCAGTATGTCTGTCACTCGGTCTGATATCTTTATCTGTGCTGCTGTTAACGCCGCTTAAAGTCAAATACAGCTACTCAGACAGCAGCCAAACGCGTTCAAATAACAAACAAGTACACTGACAAACACACTGACAAACACACACAAAGATACAAAATGGTAATGGAAATACCGTAATGGAGATTGTGTTGGAAAATAACCGCGCTGCGTCAACAGTATTTATTTTATTGACATTTGTATGCGACCCACCAGCCGCCCTCTTCAGAATCAAGTACCCAGCTCCAATGACAGACATTACACTGTCCAAGCAACAGCCAGACAATGAAAAGCTATTTTCTGTTTTGGCAAAGTGTTTGCCTCAAACCAACCTGCCGAAAGAACCACCCACACTCTTTTCTTGTCCATCGTAGCTTCGCCGAATCAACAAAGTTAACACTCGCCCAAATGAAAATCTTGGGTACCTTCTATACCGATGACTTGTAAAGTAAACAGATATATTGGATTCTTTTGCAAGTTTGTAACAATTATTGTTATTTATGTAGTCAGTATAGATAACGTCCATATGTCGAGACTCCGGGCGTTAAATCTTCTCACGCTATCAACTTGTGGCCGTAGCAATCTCCAACTTGAGTGCCGACTGGGGATAGTGATTACTGCTCCACTGTTCAGAAATGAAACCACAACTTTGTAGCAGTTTTCCCGGAGTGGGAAAATTCTATGCAAAGAAACCCCTTAAAAAGGATCGAGCTGACGATCTATACTGATTGTTCGAAGATGGATTAGGGCACAGGAGTAGGCATCTTCTCTGAAAAGCTTTCGACGATGCTTTCATTTCGTCTCCACGACTGGTATAGCGATTTTCAAGCTAGAAATATACGCAGTCTGGCAAGTGGCTAGACTTATTGACACTTAGACGGAAGTCCAAGGAACATTGTAATTCTTGTCGATAGTCAGGCTGCTATCAAAACTCTGTCATCATCTGACGCTAGCCCCAACTGTATCCATCACCACTCATTAGTCCTCTGCTGCGTTCCGGGTCACTCAGTTGTCCTTGGTAACGAGGCGGAGGACGAGTGCACCAGGAACGGCTCACCGCTGGCAGCTAACCTTGGGGTTACGGACATAGAAAAACAATTAGAGGACGTCGCATCACAAATCAGGGAGACTGATGGAGCTCTGGCGGAAAGATAATGGGATATGGTGTCCGGTTATCGCATCTCCCTAGCACTGTGGCCGAGATATGATGCAAAGCGAGCAATTAAACTCCTACTTTTCCATGAAAACAGGACAAGGATAATGGTAGGCGTTGCAACGAGGCACTGCACTTAAGGCAATATGGCTGAGGGGCCAGCTGATGGGAAACACCCATCACGATTTCTATCGCAGCTGTAGAGATGAAGAAGAGACAGAAAGCATCCAACACCTGCTATGCGACTTCCCGGCACTTCTTAGCGGACGAACCCAGTTTCTGGGTAAACAATTCTTTTACGATCTGGATAGTCTAGCCTATGTGCCCATAGCGGATTTGGCCGCTTTCATCGAATCCTCAAAATGGTCCTGCAACATGAGAGACATACGCGATATACAATTTATGATCCTCCTTAGAAATCCCTTTCTTTCCTTAATTCCTTTCGTCCGCTTCTTTTAATCAGGCATCACAATGGACCTCGTGGTCTCTGGGTGATCTTAGTCACTATCTGAGCTTACATTGCTAGTTGAGCACTTTTGCATTTCTGCCCGACAAAGTGAACAATCTAATTGAACTATATTGTATATAAACCAAAAGTTCGTAAATCATTGAAGGGCATGTGAACAAACAAAACTGTCGATATCGATTGGCATTGCTAGAAGAATTTGTTGCTTAAATTTTATTATATAATAATCCTTTTGTGCCTTAAAAATTAAATCTTTCATCCTTAAATGTGATGGACAGATTTAAATAATTTATTTATTATTTATTTATTTAATACAGTTAAGTAAATTTAAAAACTAACTTAACTAAATTCTAGGCACTGGCAGCAAAAGGCCTTCGGCACAGATTTAAATAATATTTTTTTAATTTCTATAGAAAAGGGCATAATATGAGATTGCGGGGTGTTTATAAGTCGTTTACGCCCGATTTTTACGTACGTATTTTTGCTCTTGTTATTTTAGCTGACAAGCAAGGCTATTCGCCCCCCACTTCTAGCTCTCATCCAAGTAAATGGTCGCGTAAAAGTTTATGAGTCTTGTTGTCTTCTGACTTTATACTCGGAAAATCTTAACAACAGTCAAAAGTTCTCATAAAGTGATTTACTTGTTGTGCTTTTTGTATCGCTATCAAAAACTTTTCAAGTTTCATTGGTTAGCAATAGAAGAGTTGCCAACTCTCTGAATTGAGTGCATTAAATCCATAAGCTAAATTTTTTATAACTGCCGGGAAAAATAAAACTCTTGTTCTGCATTGAGCCAGATAAGGATTAACACAACATTAGTTAGAGCCAAAACAACTTGTCAAAGTCAACTGGGCAATACAACTGCCAGGGCAAAATATAAACAAAAGTTTGTGGGTGTGTATATGGGTATGTGGGTGTCTGGGCGTGTGAGTGAGTGGTTGTGTGTGAAACAGCTGCTGCTCATCGCAAGATTAAGACAGCAATCGAGCCGCTCTGCGCTCTGTCGCATCTGGTCAAGACCAACGCAAAGGATATGCCAAGTTATTAGGCCCAGCGCAACTGTGGCTGTATCTTGCGCAGCTGAATCCGAAATGAATGGCATTTGTTAGATACACGAGTTGCACACAATGCCACACCCAACCCGCTTAAAGCTCCTGGGACTAGTTCATTGGCATTCTCGGTTTTGCACTCCATCTTTGTCTTGAAGACAGACGAGCCAGCAGTCAAGCAGACCTATACCCAAGCGACAGGCTTAAGAAAATAGAATTCTGCTTCTCATAATGCAGATAAAAACAAAATCAAAAAAACATTTTTTTTTTTTTTAAATGTATCTATGTAAAATGGCAGCAAACCAAATTAAATGGCCTTAAAGTTGTATTCTTAAGTGTCACAAAAATGGATTTGTAGTTAATTGACTTATAAATGTACATGGTCAGAGGTCTAGATTTCACATTTAAGTAAAAATGTAAAAGAAAGTTGATTTTTTAAAAGAAAGTTAAATGATCTTGAAATCGTTTCTCTGAGAACCTCCGAATTCAAATATGAAAGTATGTTCGGAATGATCAGCTATGATGAGAGTTAGAACAACAAACAAACTTTTCGATTAAATCTCTTCTGATTATGGAAGCAAATTTATTGAATTTCTTATATGATGCATAATTTGTTTGCTTAGAGTTATCAAGCACTACATAATTTTGTACCGAAATCGATTGACTATATCACTATATTAGATTTTTCCAAAAATGCTTATGCGGACTTGTTAAAGATCGTTGATTCCCAATCTGCCATTAACATTTCTAAATTCAAGATGGAAGACTGAGTATGATTGTCCAAAATTAAAAAAATTATCAGAAAATGTTCGAAATCTATAACATTTTTCGTACACAAGATTTTTGGTTCGCTGAATACGAAAATGTAATCAAAATTAGTTCATCCAGATGAAAAAATTTGATGAATATTTTTGCAATCGACTGGAAAAGTTAAAGCTGCGATATTTAAATATTTTCATCCGTCATTTTAATTACGCAATTTTAATTACGAAAATTATTGTTTCAAGACTTACAGTCTGTTAAGTAAGAGCGTGTACGGCATAACTTATTAAAAAATGTATTTAAACAAAAGTTTCTTTTACATCAATTTATTCTACAAGTTCCGAAGCATGAAGCAATTATATCAATAACATGTCCAGTCACCACCAGCGTCAACAATCACCTGGCATCTCCGCGGCATACTTTCCACCAAATTTTCAGCATATTCGACGGGAAGCGCTCTCCAAATGCGTCGAATTTCTGGGGAAAGCTGTTTCAAAGTAAATGTGGGTCTTCCTCGAAGCTTTTGCTGGATGACGGCCCAGAAGATTTCGATGGGATTTGCTTCAGGGGACTGTGCAGGGCAATTCAAGGTGACGATGCCTTTTTAGCGCTTCTAGTCGGTAAAGAGACGACATCGGTGTTTGGGGTCATTATCTTCCTGCAGAATCCAATCTTCTATTTTGTTGATAAGTTGACTTTTGGCACTCGTTAATAAAGCTTTTCGATAAATTTCGACCACCCTGGGAGCATTCAGGCTCTCTGTGAAGAGATGCAAAGTGCCGAAACCCTTTTTTGAGAAGCATCCCCAAAGATGAATTTTTATAGGGTGTTTAACGGTGCGCTGGACAAAATTACTTGAAGACAAAGACTAGGCCCGTGATACGATAGAATAACCCCAAACGGAAGATTCGTCGGAGAAAAGTGCGTTACTCCAATCGCGATCAATGTTTTCTGTTGCCCAAGCCAGTCATTTTGGAACGTGTTTTTCGGAACAGTGGTTTCTTCCATGTGCTTCGCCATTTCATATTATTTGCTTGGAAATAATTTCGAATCGTTATGTGCAATCTATTTATACCCTTATTTCAATTTTGCTTGCCATACACGCAAACTTAAGCCGGAATTCCGCGAAAACAAACTCACGATCATATTTACATCCTTCTTGGTCACGCTTCCTGTTGAGCCACGATCAGGAAGGTCATCGACGTTTTTCGACTCCTTGTAGCATTGCACCCACTTCTGAACAAAAGTTTTCGATTTTTTCAAATATTTTGTCGCCGCTGCCTAGGACATTTTGGGTCCTTTTGAATGGGTGCAGAGAAAAACTGCCTCGAAGCGTTCTGCATATGCAGTACTCATTCTGATTAACGTACTTCTGTGACAAAGTTTTGACTTCCAATCCAATTTTTTACTAGTGCGTCAAAGACAAAGGTTATGTCTACTCGTAAACGAATTTTTAGAGATCTACTCTTTATCGACTGCGGATAATGCCGTACACGCTCTTACTTAACAGACTGTAATGCAAACGTCGAAAACGTATTTCTTAACTTTGAATAGCGATAATTTTACGAAAAAAGTTCGTCAAATCGTAATTTATATCTTAAGCTCTTAAATTGTATAGTAAGAAGTAGTAGGATATAAGTGGAGGGGCAGATTAAAACAATTTTTGTAACGAAAACTATTGCTTATTTTTACATTAATAGGAAAAAAAAGAAGTTGTTTTTAGATACATAACCATAAATATTTAAACATCCCGACGCTATGGGCCAATTCTGACCGGTTTCGGATTCAAAGCAGCAAATTACTTCGGAAATAACCATTAGTTTTACAAGAACTAAACCATGTTGACCAGTGTTATTAATGTTTGTCATTTTTGTTTTTCTTATTTGTTCATGTAATTATTTAAGCAACACATTACTTTGATGATGAATTCTATAAATCTTAGGTAAATAAACTTATAGCATTTTACTAAATTTACCAATATTTAAATAAATGTTTTTGTTGTTTAATCTTAGCTATTTCTGTACTTTAAGCAGATTTACATTAAATATTAGCTTCATATTAAATATTTATTTTGCAAAACTTTTGCGAATTTCTGACATGGCAAATACTTTGAATATCAATGTTATTATATTACTACTTATACAATTTGTCAACTAACTTTGTGTGTCAATCAGACACATAAGTAATTTGTGTTGGGTAGACCAAAGGATATTACACATGCAATTAAGTATATATATGTGTATATGTATGTATATAAGCTTATTCTTTAAATGCCATTTTGATGGTAAAATCTAAGCGCAGATTACACCTAAAAATTCTGTCAAAACAATTTAGGGACTTTAACTTAAAGACATTTAACACACCCAACAAGATTTTGTCGCCTGCAGTGTTGACTGGTTGCTATCTTGGCCAGACGACAACCATTTGGGGTCAAGTCCGCAGACATGACATACATATATACGTTCGGGCTTGTCTGTAAGAGTGAGTGCCCTGTACGTGTATGTATTATGCAATATCCTGTTGAATATTTAAATTGTGTACACAATTTCCGGAGCAATGAGTTTGACAATGGAATCATTAGAAAATGATAAACTAACCAAGCTGCATAGCACAGATAAGGATATTAGGTGAGTCCATGTGTGAGTGAGTGTGTAAAAATATTCTGTCAGTTTCTTATCTACACGAATTCAATCAAATCATCCCCAATAAAGTAAGGGCTGAAATAAATCCCAGATGAAATGCTGCTGCATTTGTATGCAAGAATATGTCTATGTGTCTCAAATATTGCAGATTTTAAATTTTCATGTTAGTAATAAAATGTTTTATAAAGATTAACAATAGTAAACCACCAGGCTTAAATCTAAAAAGCTGCAAATTTTTTGCATGCAATTGCTATTGGGTTACCAATTAAAGAACGAACTTCGTCTCGGTTATTCCCCTTAAGGACAAGTAATTTTAGCTTCAATTAATATTTAAGAATAAACATTTATTTTGAAAAATAAATAAATAGTAGTGCGTGCCTTTTTTTTATGTCTGTATTAAATAAATTCTGCAGGTATATCTTTTATCATAATACAGAAGTACCAGCTTTAAGTTTTTCTTAGGTATTTTTGGTTTTTTTTTTCTCACACACAGTCATAGTACACACTTTTAACTTCTGCTTTTCTATTTGTTTAATTTATTTATTATTTTTTTAATTTTTGTTAAAATAAAAATTGCATGATAGCAAAACAAAAAATAATCGTATTTAACAATTGCATGTACTGCCATATAAAGATTTGCGTCCTATGCCTGATCGAACTCGAACATATTTGTCGTTTTGGGTGCTACTGCAACCAACTCATACCTGTCGAGAGCGCTTTCGACTACAAATGCATTTGCAGCAAATATGATTGAGTTCAGACTATCAGACATCATATTCTAACTGATGCTCTTACGTTTATCATATATCTATCTTGATTTCATGCTCCAAAAATATATGGAATCTCTATGATATAGTCATTCGATTTGTATCAATTGGATTGAATTATAAAATGTTCGAGCTCCTCGATCGAACTCAATACATAGAACAGCTCTGAGAGCTTTCGACTGGAACAGCAGTTTCAGCGAACCTTATTGGGGTCTCTCGTTCATACATGTAGTAGGTTCTGAAACAAATTAAGTTCCAATTTTAAATTGAATAACTTTTAATTTCATTTAGAATAATAACAATTCATTGTAGGATTTGTTTCGAATGTTCCAACAAATTATATTGTTTTGACTTTACACGTAAATGTAGTAGTCTTTAAAGAAAAACGATTCTCTTATTTTTGCCACTTAAGGGGTTCTTACTATGTAACAGTTTCAAAAAATCGATTTTTTTTTTACATTTTTTTCATCTAAATAGTGTTAGAAATACGCTGGTAAAAGGATTTAACTGTGGACGGGCTCGTTTGGCAGTGACAGGGCATTTTTCACGGTCACGCGTGGTCGTTGTTTGTGTTTCTGCTGTATATATTTTATTACGTTGTCGATCTTTAAACGTGTTTTTCCGAAAGTCGTCTTTTTAGAAGTGTGGTGAACGTTTTCGAAAAATCTGCTTGAACGATCTTATCATACTAAACATTTTTATCATCAAAAAACATGTCGCAACAGGTAGACACGAGCTTTTTTTGAAATTCTTGTCCAAACATTTTTAACAGCCTTGAATAGCAGAAAAAAAGTGCCAAAATTTATTTATTTTTTTCCAAATTCTATTACTATAAGAATTTTTTGAATTTTTGAAAAAACTCGTGTCTATCCATAGCCAAGGGGATGAGAAAAATTAATTTTAAAGGTTTTTTGGTTACATATCATCTGATCGGTCAAAATCGTTCACCCTGTGCGCCCTGGACAATTTTGACGAGAACGCAGTGTAGGACGTGTAGCGGTCACAAAAACAGAACTGATGTTCAAGTTTTCAATCAATGAACGTCGTGATTGCCCGAAATCACTTTGTAGTTTTTATAAGTAGAAATTTTGCTATTTCACCTTTTTTCAAAAACTTTTTTCAATCAAAATAATAAGAGTCGGGTTATCACAAAATAAAAATATCACCTGATTATTCAAAAGTTTTCAAAACTTATCTTGCTCATATCCATAGTTAACAAACAATTGTTTTTGACTTTTTTTACAAAATTATTTTTTATATTGCCTTTGATTGTCTTTGTAAATTGTTTATTCCAACACATGCACACAAGGACACACCAAATTGTCAATTAAATAGAGAGAAGCAAGAAAACTTGATTAAAATTTACCATGGCAACAAGGAGCAGCACGTGCAGAAAACGCGGCTGATGTTGATGTAGTGTGACCAGACGCACACGGACATCACAACAGAGTCACACTCACACTCATCATGAGTGTGAACAAGAGCAGCCAATATATTTGCAGGGAGCACAGTCTGGCAGTGTGTCCGCGAACGTGACCAACTGCAAAGCTGTCAAAAGTTGTGAAAATTAAAAAATAAAGTCTAACAAATATGCGAGCCAAAGTCATCGTCAGAGTTGGCCAAGAGAGAAACAAGTTGACCAACTTATAGACTGCATGAGTTGCCACATTTTGTCAATTCCTTGGGTTTTTCGTCTAGCTTTAAAGCATCTTGTGGTATGCCACACTCAAGAGAAAAAGTAGCTAAATTACTGTACTTTAACATAAGTAAAAATACATTTTTTTTTTTTGGTTGTGGTTTTATTATGAGAATGCGCTTTTGGCCATGGCTAAAATGCCAATGCAGCATAAAAAGTCTGCGCAGATGTCGTTGCACCCGAATCGACAGCAAAGTTTCTCCGCTCTTAATGTGTCTGAAGTTGTTGTTTTTGTTGTTTCTGGTTTTTGTCACAGGCGCATCAATGAGTCCCTGCGGTGACTTGATGCGGTCGTTGTTTGTTGTTCCAAATGAAGCAAAATGCAGCAAGTGAGTGAAAGATACCATCCATGCTTTTGGAAATTTTGTAAATAAAAGCAAATGACACGTATATGTATATACCCTGTGTATAAATATGTCTACAATAAGTTTGTGAATGTGTACGTACAACGTCTGCTCCATAATTTGTATGCAACAAACATAAAATTTCTCTTGGGTGCACTATGTAAAACTGACAGATGAGTTGCGAATACATAAAAAAACGCAACTTCCGAAAAAGTTCGTTGATGATAAATACAACAACATGCTGTACATATGTATATTATATACCACAACAGTTTATAACTAACGATTTGCAGTTCATGCCTGTTAAAAAGTGTAATCAAAAATTTTGTTGAGATCTAATTAAGAATAAATTATTTGATTTAATATTATAATTGCGGAAAAATGAGCATGAAGCGTATCTCATGTATCCCAAAACAAACAAAAGAAGAAAACGCTAAAAAATAGTTGGTGTGCCATACGAAAACGTACTTGCTCCGTTTTTATATTTATCTTTTATCTTTTATGGCGGTATGTAAACGCTCCATAACTTTCACATTTACCAACCGATTGATTGCATCAGATATATTTTGGAAACGTCAATTCAGTACAATGGTTGCCATGGATCGCTTTACACCGAAACAACGCGCTGAAATCGTGACGCTTTGCATCGAAAACAGTCGTTCCATTGTGTTAGCCCAACGTGCATATCGAAAAAAATATCGCGGCAAAAAGGCACCAACTGGCAATACTTTTCGTCGTTTAGTGTCGAATTTTTTTGAGCACGGGACATTAGGTGATCGTCAACATGCCGTTCATCAGAGACCAAGACGTTCCAAGGAACTGGTTGAAACAATGACAGAAAGTGTTGCTCAGCACCCAACGGTGTCGTATCGTCGCGTGCTCAGCCTTTTCACGTCAGTAAAACCAAATGAAAAATGATTTGAGTTTGTGTCCGAATAAAGTGCAATTAACACAAAGAATATTGCCGACAGACTGTCCACGTCGCTTGGAATACGGCCAAACAATCGCTCTAATGGTTGACACTGAGTCTAATTTTTGGCAGAACTGACCTTTCAACCTTTCTGGCGGCGTTAATAAGAGGGTGGATTGATAAGTCCCCGGCCTGACCAACAGATGGCGCCACTAGGCCTACCTTGAGGTGGCGTTCTATAGTACCATCCTTAGATAGCTTGTAGCTATAGTTTCAGCCCGATCGCCATGTTAGTTTTGATTTGAGAGCACACTGAACAAGACGCCTCTGTGTTTTTCTTGAAAATTAGAAAAAACATTTCTACCGCCAATTTGACGTTGTATAAGCGTAATCCAAGTGAATTTTTGCGTCGATTCATAACCGTTAACGGAACTTGGGTCCACCACTACACTCCTGAAACCAAAGAACAGTCTAAACAGTGGATTGAACCAGGGGAACCAACTCCAAAGAAGGCAAAAACAATTTTTTCAGCGAACAAGGTTATGGCTACTGTTTTATGGGATGCAAGAGGTATTATATACATTGATTACCTTGAAAAGGGTAAAACTATCACTGGTCAATACTACGCAGACTTATTGCAACGTTTGAGCCACGAGGTGAAAATTAAACGACCTCATCTGGCGAAGAAAAGAGTCTTGTTTCATCACGATAACGCACCAGCGCACAAGTCAATCGTTGCGATGGCTAAAATCAACGATCTGAAGTTTGAATTGATGCCGCACCCTCCGTACTCTCCAGACCTAGCACCGAGTGACTATTATCTGTTTCCTAACCTCAAAAAATGGCTTGGCGGTAAGAGATTTGCGGACAATGAAGAAGTAATCGAAGCTGTAAATGGGTATTTTGAGGAGCTTGACGAATCAGTCTATAGAGATGGCATTACTAGACTAGAACACCGCTATGAGAAATGTATCAGCCTTGGAGGAGATTATGCTGAGAAATAAAAAAAAAATTCTTAAAAAACAATTGTTTTTCTTGGTCAGGCCGGAAACTTATCAATCCACCCTCGTAAGCAAAATTGCCGCATTTGGGGAACGGAGAATCCACATGAGATACATGAAACGCCATTGCATGACCTGAAAATAACTGTTTGGGCCGGGATTTGACGCAAAAACCATCATTGGGACACATATTTTTAAAGATAAGGAAACTGTCGATTGAACTTGATATCGGTCGATGTTGACTCATTATGTCTGCTCGAAAATGCGTGAGAAAGGTCTAAATGGTTACTGGTTTCAACAAGACGTTGCAACATGCCACACTGCAAACCCAACAATTGCATTTCTGCAACGAAAATTCCCGGGACGTCTGGTGTCAAAAAAAGGCCGGCATTGACTGGCCAACCAGATCACACACGACCTACCCCCCCACGCACTTCTTTTTGTGGGGTTATCTGAAAAGAAAAGTTTGCGCCAACCAGCCTCAAACTATTGACGAGCTCAAGGCAAACATTCGTGCTGAAATCGACGCTCTAACACCCGAGATGCTCGGAAAGGTAATGGCAAACGCAGAAAAAAAGGAGTCATTTTGTAATTGCTAACAAAGGTGGCCACTTAATTGATATTGTATTCAAAAACTAGTCCAAAAAAAATTTTAAGGAAGCAAGCCGAATATAAATGCATCACTTATAGAAATCGATTTGATTTTTCTCAAAGTTATCTAATGTTTACATGCAGCCATAAAAGATGGAGCACCCTGTATATTTACATTTTATCTGTATAAATTAGCAGTGTTCTTCGATTAGTATCTGCGAAAAAATGCTTGCCAAATGAGCCATTGTGATTTTAAAACAATGGTCACGTTAAATAAATCCTAGAATAGATCCTATTCGTCTGTCCACTGAGAGGACGAGCATAAGGCATCACATAGGTTTTATGAGTATATACGCCTTATCTGGAACCCACCCAAGCACGCTCATTCACACTCAACATTTTGTCTCATCTTTGGTCTGGTAATATTTTACTGAAAATTGTGTTAATGTTATATTCACTTTAAAAAGTACTAAATAAATAATAAATGCTTTTTTGTTGCTTCAAAAGTTTTTAATCAATTTGGTAAAAGCCAAAAAAGAAACCACACTCAAAACTAACACAGTTGCAAACACTATCGAGTGTATCCATGGAGCTTGTTTTCAATCTTGCATCTTTGGCACCAATCCTATCGTAATTCAACATTTGGATACCCTATACATGTGTATTTCTACAGTAATTACCGACAATGACAATGATATTAGTTACAAGCCATTTTTATTTTTAGCATTTGATACCAAATTATGGAAATATTCGTATGACAACGAAAATGAATAAATTCAATAATTAATTGGTTGGATTGTTACAAATTCACTTCGTTTCCAAACAGCTCACAGCAAATAATAAATTATAAAGGCTTGTAAAAAATGTTTCGAAATAATAGGCTTGGACATTACTTTTGGCTGTGGCGGCAAAGCAGAGCAGCAGTGTTTAATGCTGGCGCCATCTATTGAACTTTGGTGTTGCCATCTAAAGTAAAACATCAGTGAATATTTTTGGTTTTTAAAGGTTGTGATTTTATGTACAGTATAAAATTTCTTCAAAAAAAAATGTAATATTTTTATAGGATTTTAATTCTCAAATAGTTTCAACAAACTATTGGCAAAGATGCCTTAAAATAGTTTGACAATAATATCGTGTCTTTTGGTCTTGTCGATCTATATAAGGTATTTTCATCGTAAGAATCTAAAATACTCTTGACTCTATGAAGGTAGGGTATAAAAACCAGCAAATTTTATCATATTCAAAGGGAATACATATAGTACTTTGACCTGAATTTCAGTTGCTTCACTAACTAACTTAGTACAAACGTACTGGAGCAAATCCAAAGATAAACTCAGCTCAGATGAAACTATTTCTTTTTGCAGTCAGTGCTCTAAAAGCTAACCAAAGTGTTGCACTTACTTCGTTTAAATGAAATTAAACATATTTCCTGCAGCGACACGACGCAGCTCATCCAAACGTTCTTAGAAAAAGCCGTATGATCCATAGTGGGTGGCTTGCAGCAGCAGCACACAGTATTAATTTGTTGAATGCGTCTGAATGTGGCAGCCAGAGTGTGCCACAGTGAGCCACAGTGTAGACGATTAAATGTGGCAAAAAGCGTCACAGTTAGCCGGCAGGCAAAGCTGCCACGCGACACGCCGCATTCAGCGGGTTTCACACCCGGATTTGGAGTGTGGGCTCTTGGGCGTATTTGTAAGATGAAAGTTTTGCGCTTGAAGCTTATCTTAAGTGCGCTCGCGCTTTGCACTCAACTATTCTACTGAGCTAAATCTGAACAGCAGACGTAGAGCCATTCAGCTCAGTTAGTAGGCAAAACTTTGCCGGCAAATGTGGTTTCCGGTTCTATTTGTGTACGGCTGTAAGTGGCGTCAGAATCTTTTGGCTCATTCCGTAGCTATAGTTGGATTTGACGCTGACGTCGTCGTATGGCATAATTTTCGCGCTTTGTGAGCATAATTTAAATGACTTTTGAAAAGTTGCTCAAGTGGCGTTATGTAAAGCAGAACACAGTTAAGCAAGGTGTCCGTCTGTCTCTATCTCCATCTGTATCTGTGTCTGTCTATGTAGCTGTATGTGTGCTGTAATTATGTTAATGTTAGTGCTCCCAAGTGGTTAACCTGTAACTTGTATGTGAGGTAAAGAGAAAGTTTTACAAGACTGACTTTAACTTAAGTAAAATTTCGTCTATTGGGTTATATGGAAAGCAAGATGTAGAGAAAACTTTATCTACGTAAAAAGTATCATTTTCACTTACTCGAAAGAATGTCAATAATTGCTTACCAAATATTGAAAGCAAACTTACTTAGTTTGCTGCAATTTTGCAAGAGAAATAAATTTAATAATAAATGCTATTTATTTATTTAGCAATAAAAACGCTTATTTTAAAGCTATTTTTAACACTAATTCTACAAATCACACTGCCAAATTATGATTTAATATTATTATCTTAATTTAAACATTTTTCATATAATGGTTTGTAAAACTTACAGCTATTTTTTTTAAATTTTGTTTTAATAAATGAATAAATTAAGATAATTAACTAATTAACTACTGTCTTTTGACACACCGTAGTAGTAGTAGAGTTAAACATTTTTTTGTAATTGCTTTTTAATTTTTTTTAAGGCCAAATTTAAGACTATTGCAATATATTTTACCATTTTTAAAAACTAGCCACAATGAAAAGTTATATCGGGTTTTCAATAGGGATGCAACAAAAGTAGACCGATAGGGACAGCAAACGACGCCATATTTTTTCCCGCTCTCTTGACATTTCTCTTCAATAAAGTTTGCCATTTCATCATGGAAAGATATACGATCCAACCACGAGTCAAAAATATTAAAATTTACTACCGAAATTCAGAGTCAGTGGAGCGCTACGTCCAATTTATGGTCGTCGTAATTGTCCTGCCAGATCAACAATTGAGCGTCTAGTGGAAAAATTTGAATCCACAGGCACAGTACAAAATGTTCCCGTGCCAGTGAGACAAAAAAGTGCCCGTATTGTCCAGAATATTGCTGTCACTAGCGCATCAATTAAGGAAGACCCAAATCAGTCTCTTCCACGTCGTTCTTAAGCGTTGGGCCTCTCTGTATCGTATGTTCGTGAATTGGGCTAAGCAACAACTTTAAAATGAGCCGGATTTTCATCGAAAAATCATCTTCAGCGATGAGGCTCATTTCTGGCAGAATGGCTTCGTCAATAAGCAAAATATGTGTTATTGGTTAGGCAGCAATCCAGGCAGCGTATTCCATAAGTCACCATTGCATGCTGAAAAAATTACGGTTTGGTGTGGCGTCATGGGGCCGTATTTCTTCCGTGATGATCAAGACCGGCACGTTACTGTGAATGGGAATCGCTACAGCTCAATGATAAGCGAATATTTTTGGCCCGAAGTGGATGATATGGACTTGGACAATATGTGGTTTCAACAGGACGGCGCCACAAGCCACACATAGAATGTCACAATAAATTTATTGAAAACCAAGTTTCGGTCGTGCGATTTGACGCCGTTAGACTATTTCCTGTTGGGCTACGTCAAGTCTATAGTCTATGCCAACAAGCCAGCGACGATTGATGAACTTCGTACGAATATTGAAAGTGAAATTGCAGCTGTATCGTCATCGAATGTACTTTCACAGGAATAAAGAATTTCTTTGATATCCAAAACCATTTTTGTTTTATTTAAAAAAACTTTTATAGCGCTCTTATTCATAAACCCTTTACAGATCTAAATTTTTTAGAATTCGAATAGTAAAACTTAGATAATAATAATTGTCTGGGAGAGTCTGCATTGCGATATACAGGGTGCGGCAGCATAACTTCCTTTTTTCAAAACTCAATAAAATCTATTGTGTGCATCGGAAAATATTTATTTATTTTTTATAATGTAGGTACATGTCTAAAGTTTTTATTAACATTGTTTTGAAGATCAAATCTGTTAGGTGACGTCCCTCATTCTCCAAACATTGCGTAAACCGATATCTGGCGTTTGTCATGACGCTTGTTAGCATAGCTAGTGTTATGTTGGCAATTTCTTCTTCGATGTTGGTCTTCAAATCTTGTAGGGTTCTTGGAAGGTTCACATAAACAAAGGGATTTCAAAAAACCCCATAGATAAAAATCACAAGGGGACAGATCGGTAGAGCGTGCCGGCCATTCCAAATCGCCTCTAATTGAGATAAGGCGCTGTGGAAAGTGTTCCCTCAAAACAGCCATCGATGCTCTTGAAGTGTGTGCTGTTGCACCGTCTTGTTGGAACCAAGTGTCCCCCAAATCCAACTCTTCTAGCCGTGGGAAAAAAAATTCATGTTTACTTACCGGTCCGAATTCACTGTCACTGTAACCTCATTTTCCTTAAAAAACCAGGGACCAATAATTCCAGCTGAGGAAATTGCACACCACACTGTGACGTTGGGTGAATGCAAAGGCCTTTGATGCAATTCTCGAGGGTTGGTGTCAGCCCAGTAGCGCATGTTTTGTTTGTTAACCGACCCACACAAATGAAAATGGGCTTCATCGCTAAAAAAACAATAGCACCCTCAGGAACGACATCAAGAAGAAGCTCACACGCGTTCATCCGAGAATTGAAGTCACGTTCTGTAAGTTCCTGCACTATCGCCATCTTATACGGATGAAAATGAAGATCATCTCGAAGAATTCTTCTCACAGAACGATCGGATAGTCCAAGGGCAGATGCGTGTTTGCGCGCAGAACGCCGTGGTGATCGCAACGTTGACGCTCTCACTGCTTCAATGTTCTTAGGTGATCTAACGGGCCGAGGGACTTCAGTTCTTCGTTTTGTCGCACTTGCAGTTTGTCTGAATGTAGTGACCCATGTAAAAATTGATTTGCGGTCTGGGACGGGAGCCAACGGGGCTGCCGCACCCTGTATATACATAGAATATATTGTTCTTGCTTTAAAAGTTGCTGTCTACTACAGAAATAATCTTATTTATACTAAAATAAAGCCAAAAATAACAACTACCTTTTCTCCATATGAAACAACTGGGTGTATATATAATACAATTACCGGCAATCCAAACTTTTTTACATACAAAAATAAAAACATTTAATCCAGGACCTCACACAAACACACATGCATGTATATATAGGCTTTCAGAGTTAAATGTGTGTTTTAATGCCTTAATGAAGCCATTATTAAAACAAACAAATTATGCGGTTACCCATTTCGGAGCATGTCTGTAGGTGAACTATATTAAATCAAGTTTACGTTTAATGTAGGGTCACTCCGACTTGTATATACTCTTTTTTGCATTATTCGGGAGAGTCAAATATTAATTTATTCTCGGAAAATTGCTGGCAACCTCAAAAAATAAAATTATTTTTGTGGAAATTTTTAAATTATAAATAAATACAAGTAAATTTAGATTAATGTTGTGCATTGTTGGAGAACGATTACAAGTAGCTAAAAAGCTGAAACAAAAAAAAAAGCAACAAACATATAAATTAAGAAGTAGTTGGCTTTTAGTAGAGCTACCTTATTGCCTGATCCTCATATCTGATTTCAAATTGTTAAGCAAATAATTTTTTCATTTAGTATAATCCTTTCTTTACTCAAGTGCTACGAGTTCGTTTTAGCTGCAAACGATTAAAACTTCTGGATGTATCCATACCAAATATTGACTCATCTCAACATTATCTATATCGAGATTATTTTTAAATTTCTTTGCAGCCTTAAAGATCAAGACTTTCGTAAAGATGGGCGCCATAGCTTAGGTATATGAATCCAGAAACCAAGCTACCAACTTTGATATTTTCGTAAATAAAAGACTGCCAACGTCTCTTTCTGCCAATTACATACTTTGAGCCAAATCGACACTTGTAGTATAGTGTATAAATGGCGAAGAAACGGAGCATTGTGGATTAAAGACTCAACTGCGTGTCAACTTAATTGGGTAACGTCAACGCTCAAATCTATGCAAATAACATTAAATTATGAAACATTTTTCTTTGCCACAACGAGCCTTCAAAATATTTAGCTTTTTTTGTGTTAATTTGTTTGTGTGACTTAAACAATTAGCAAGAGTTAAGCCTGCACACATTTAAACAATTTCACACAGATACTCATGCATACAGATACACATGGGTTCCTTAAAAGCTGGTTAGTGTGCAAGAGTGTGTAAACCATATACAATTTTTTTTATTTTCAGGGTGTTTGTTTCGCCATGTTGTAAATAAATGCGCTCATTAACGTTTTCGCCTAAAAGCCAAAAAGGCCGCTAAATGTCAACCAAATCTAAAGCCATTTACATAAATCCGTCGCTGCCTACGTCAGCGTCTGCGTCAACTGCAGCTTTGGTTTTATTGTTGTTTTGTTTATTTTTTTAACAAGTGTAATTGAGCTGAGAATTTGATGAAAATTGTTGAATAAAACAACAATTGTTTATATTTTGTTTTTAATTTCAGTTTTGTTTTGTATTTGTAGTTGGTTTTACATTGTATCAATTCAACCTAAACTTTATTATTATTATCATAATAACGTATAGTATATATGCATATATAATATTTAGTATTATTTTATTTTTACCAACATAATTACTGCCTATTATTAATTTTAATCTTAAAGGTAAACACTTTTATTTATTAGTACTTTATTTTTTTGTTCAAATTTATATTTTACAGCGTCGTATTTAGCAATTTGAATAAGTTACTTTTTCGTTTTATTTGTGTGAAGATGTATTTTCAGCGTGGAAATTAAATTCCCAGTTAAATTAACTAATTGCTGTGCTTAAAAAAATAAACATAACACAATTATTCACAAATTGATGAAAATTAAAAAAAAATTCTCCAAAATTTTCTTAAGCACGCTTCGTATTAAGAACTTAAGAAAATCCCTTTAAATGCTAAATATTGTTTCATTAAAGCAATTTTTATATACTGAACTTCTTTATAGACAAGCAGATGCATATATTTCCATCATACGTTAAGATTATAATTATAATTTGATATTATTTTTGATTACTTTCGGCTTCATAAATTCTTACGAATACTTAGTATCTTTTTACAGTTTTAGGCAACAAATATGTATATATAATTAAATATTTTATTACAAGCATATATTTAATGCGTACAATTTTGCATTCTAATTGTCAATGGTTTTTCGTTTTTCAATTTAATTTTTAATTAATTTTAGTTAGTCCAATGCTTACATTTTTAAGCTTATTTATTTATTTTATTATTACATTATAGATACGCTTTTGATGGCTTTGGAGAACAAGATTGGAGTGCCTCAACAATTATTTGCATTTAATTTTTTTCCTTTTGTACATTGTTTATATTTAAACAAAATATAATATTTATATGTATTATATTTTTCGATTTATATAATTTAATTTTAAAACTCAATTTATTTACAAATTTGCATGTTCTATTGAGTTTTTGGTAAAAATAATTTAAATTAGAATAACATAAATCTAAATTAATTGAGAAGCATTTTGAGAAAATATAATCAAGTTTCTTGAACTTGATGTCCAGCTGTCCAGAGAAATCTGTCCAGAGAAATCCATCTTTTATAATTGTGAAAAATATTTTTATTAGGGTTTTCTGATCCCGAAGGGGGGTCCGAACCCGAAACCCTCCCCCCGTGGATCCGCCACTGGTGCCAAATATACAAAAGCATTCCTCAGACATTCCGAATATTCATTTTTCAATTGTAGTCCCGTGTAACCAGTTATAAATAAAATAAGGACATATCAGACTGCTATGAACATTTGTATATGATCGTGTTGTTGTAATCCTTATAGTTCATTTCATTTCATCCTTCAGCGGACATTAATAATACTTAATTAGCTACATTGTTCAAGATTACTATGGAAGTGACAATGTATATATGTCAACGTGTCGTCCTTATTTGTCTCACAACATCTGTATGGACAGGAATAAGACCAGCAACAAACCCAGCGGCAATAACAAAAGCAATAAGAGCAGTTACCACAAGAGTCGACACAATAAGGCCAACATTAAATTATGACTGAGGATGAAGCGGCTCGTATAAAAAACAAAAAAATAAAATTAAATTAATTGCATTAATTTGCTTTCATGCAACAAAAAAATAAATATGAATAACGTTTATACAAGCGAGGCGTCAATATTTAAGATTTTTTTATTTATATAAAATAAAACAAAAATACCATGACATACAGATGCTTTTTTTTTAAGTTGATACCCAAATTGATTGGGTTTCTTCATGACTGCTCCACAATGATGTGTTGACAGAAGTTCTTGAATGGATTATTTTTGCAAAAAACTAACTGTTATTCTGGTTAATAAGATTTCCATTTTGATTAAAGCATTGCATTACTTTATTTTAAATATATTACCTCAATGTTTTGCTTTATTTCTTTATCTAATAGCATCAAACGGTATTAACAAAATTACATCAGGTGAAATTAGTTGCACTTTTGAAACTATTTTTCCAATTCGTTTTGATTATAGCCACATGAAAAATTCGCAAAAGAGATATGATTTCAAAATTGGAATAAAATTAAGTATTAATTTTCGTTTTCCGGAGCATGGACAATGCCTAACAATTCAAAGATATTGGGTGAATTCCCCTTCATACCATAAACCACATACCTTTGTAACTCGACAAAGCTACATCTAAACACATCCTTTACCACAACTTTCCCATCGAGAGAAGATTGGGATAATGGGGTAATAGACAGTAGTAAAGGAATTAACATATATACAGATGGATCCAAGCTTAACGAGCAAGCTTCCACTCTGACGAGATGAGAGCCAGTAGTTCCATTCGGCTGCCGGATCACTGTAGCGTCTTCCAAGCAGAAATCATGGGTATTAAAAAAAGCCTATTATTTTTAGAGAAAAGTGTTCTCACCGCAAGAGAAATCAATATTTACTCAGATAGCCAAGCGGCCCTTAAATCGTTAAAATCTCCCAAAATCACCTCGAAGACAATGAAGGAATGTATCGATGTATTAATAAAACAAGCACAATATTTTACTATAAATCTGCTCTGTGTTCCGGGTCATAGAAACATAGAAGGTAATTGCAAAGCAGATGAATTAGCTAGATTGGGTACAACAATGCCAATCCTGCCAGATAAAGCAAACACACCTATACCATTAGCAACCTGCAAGCTGCTAATAGATAGATATACCATCAATCCGTCAATCTCCTATGGACTCAATCCTCAACCTGTGCAAAAAGTAGATTGACATGGCCAGAATGGAACATGGGCCGCACAAACCGACTGTTGAAACTTAACAGAAATGACATAAGAAACCTAGTTGGGATTCTAACAGGGCACTGCCTAATCGGAAGACACGTCAGTAGATTGGGGGCGCCTTATAATGATTACTGCAGAAGTTGTAGAGATGCTGAAGAAGAAGAGATTGTAGAACACCTGCTATGCGGGTGCATGGCTCTGTGTAAAAGAAGGCTGAATACTCTTGGGCAAAGCTTTATGGACGACATGACAGAAGTTGCAAAAATAAAACTAACAAAGATTGTTAGTTACATCAAGACCACAGGTTGGTTCAATGAGGACAGCGTAGAGTGAGGAGAGGAATAGCCCCGGTGGCATCACAATGGGCCTACAACAGGCCTAGGTGCGTCAAATGACAGCCACTTTACCTACCTACCTACTTTGCTGCTTGTTTATTTGGGATGGTTCTAGTTGGGTATTGAGAAGTTTCCTCGTTAATTCCATTCTGTGACTAACCTTTTCAGTATTCGAAGAGAGATATTTCATAGCTGCTCCGGCAACATCCGGGGGTCAGCGACGAAATTTAAGATGGACATGCCTTATGCTCTATAGCGTCTCCTTTGTATCCACAATTTTTAATGAAATCAATATACGAGGTGTGTTTAAAAAGTATCGCGAATTTTGTGTTTTTTCAAAAATTATTTATTTATTCATGAATATCTACTTTGTCTCCTTCAAAGTGATCCCCATGAGATTATTAGGCACTTGTGCCAACGGGTTTTCCAATCTTCGAAGCACTTCAAAAAATAATTTTTTTATCTTGTTCAGCTCCTCCTTCGATACCGTCTTTATCCGTCAAACATAGCGTAGCGTCGTCGTTTCATGGGCCTCCTCAGTTTAGGGAACAAGAAAAAGTCACAGGGAGCCAGATCTGGAGAATGCGTTGGCTGCGGCATCATTAGTGTGTTGTTTTTGGCCAAAAAGTCGCGCACAAGCAACGATGTGTGAGCAGGGGCGTTATCGTGGTGCAAAAGCCAATTTTTGTTCCTCCACAAATTCGGGCGTTTCTGGCGTATTGCTTCAGGCAAATAGCACATACCTTGCAGGTAACATTCCTTATTGACCGTTCTACCCTGTGGCAATAACTCATAATGCAGCACGCCCCTGCAATCGAAGAAAACTGTAAGCAAAACGTTCACATTCGACCGAACTTGGCGCGCTTTTTTCGGTCTTGGTTCGTGCTGCAACTTCCATTAAGACGATTGAGCTTTGGTTTCCACGTGATAGCCATAAACCCACGAGTCGTCACCAGTTATGACCCTCTGGGGCAAATTTGGGTCGTCGCAGACAGAGTCCAACATCTCATTAGCAATGTTCATGCGATGCTGTTTTTGGTCGAAATTGAGCAATTTTTGTACGAATTTCGTGGCGACCCGTCTCATGCCCAATTCATTCATAAAAATCGAATGGCACGAGCCAATCGATATGTCTAGGTCCTCAGCAACTTGTGTAACGATGATTCGACGATTGGCCAATACCATTTTCTTCACTACATCCATCCTTCTGAGAACATTTTGTATCATCGATAAACTTAGCTTCGGTCCAAGGTAGCTTCTCCGTATGCCACAGTCAACATTCGAAATGCATCCGCGCACTTAATTTCGTTTTTCACACAAAATTTGATACAGGTTCTTTGATCCATTTTTTTGAATAGGTAAAAATCGAAGACGAGCCAAAACGCGTGCAAGCAAAGCAGCAGTCAACAATTAAGTGAACATTCAAAATGGCCGAGCTTGTCGGCATAAGTGAGAGACTCGAGTACCAACATAACGCTACAAAAAAATTGAAAGTCGAATATACGTAACCCGCGAAAATTCAAAATTCACGATACTTTTTGAACACATCTTGTATATATATATATATATATATATCAATTTCGTTTTTCACACAAAATTTGATACAGGTTCTTTGATCCATTTTTTGAATAGGTAAAAATCGAAGACGAGCCAAAACGCGTGCAAGCAAAGCAGCAGTCAACAATTAAGTGAACATTCAAAATGGCCGAGCTTGTCGGCATAAGTGAGAGACTCGAGTACCAACATAACGCTACAAAAAAATTGAAAGTCGAATATACGTAACCCGCGAAAATTCAAAATTCACGATACTTTTTGAACACATCTTGTATATATATATATATATATATATCAATTTTTTTTTAACGCAACGAATGTAAAAATATATTCCGTGTTGGTAAGTGTATTGTTCCAATTCTTCACATCTCCTGTTTTTAACAAGAATGATCTGCGCTTTAAATTATGTTTACGGCAATATCACAAAAACAAAGTTGGATTATTAAAATTGTCCGGCAACACCAACATCAACAACGACAAGGTGGTGACATATATGCATGTGTGATATAAATAAAGTAGATTGGCCTCCATTTTATACGCCAGACGTCGAGGCAGTCAACTTGTATGCTGTATGCATTTATTGCAGAGTTCATACAAATATATATGTATAGGCTTATATACTATATTTTATGGCCTTAATGTAATTTTTCTTGCCTACTGTCGAAAACTGCTGCTTTTCCCCTTCTACTTCCTTTATGCAATCATTCGTCTGTCTTTTGCCGGGTTGTCTTTACGGTGGCCTTTTGAACGCTGTTGGCCTGCATGAGTTATGACCAATAAATTGGACATGTTAACTGTATGTCACTATATTGGCCAACTCAGCCCACCACACACAATGACAATTTTACGTTGAAATTAATTGCAAGTATTTCATAGCGCACACATGCACACACACAGACACACAGACATACAGCCATATACAAAGATGGCGGCAACTCAAGTTGCAGCATGGCGTGCATGAGGCGTATGGGTAATAATATAATTAGCATGCTCATTTATACAAAAAGCGGACACAAAGCACTTTTGGTCAGTTCAGGCTCAGGAAATTCAGCTCAGCATTTCTGCCGGAAATCAATTCAAGATTGCCTGTCACTCCAACACTTGGTCACTCAATTTCTCTCTCGTTCTCCGAACGAATTTTATAATTTTCTGAAATGAATGACATTTTCAAGGCGTTTTAATATATGCTGACCACAAAAAGCCACGGCCAACGATGCATTATACGCTCCAGTTGATAGCAGAAACTCAATTTTAAACAGCAAATAAAAATGCAGTTCAATTGGAAAAATCTATACCCATAAATTGAAAAATTATCATTCGGCACAAACCAAGCAAAATAGCATTGCTACTCTGGCCTCTCTCTCTCTGACTTCACAAAAATGATTAACGCTTAAAATATACCAATGTATAGTTATAAATAATTGGGTATAAATATAATTTATATAGAAATTCACAGAAAGATTCGATTCTGCATAGTATTTCGGATAAAGCCAAAAGGTTTCAAGATATGTTGAAAAACTAGCCCCTAGAAAGTGTAACGAACTTATTTAGAATCTTGAAATACTCCTACTTTGTAAAGAGTATAATGAAATGCCATAATTTGAGTTGCCCTAGGGTCCAAACTATTCTTAATGGAAAAGTTAAGCAGAGAACAGTTCTTGTAAACGATATCGGATGCATTTTTCGACACATGAAGCTGGGGCATGATATCATCCTTCGTTCTTTATTAAAATAATTGCAATTTTTGTGGGCGCACTTTAATATTATAGAAGAATTTTTATAATTTTTACACATAATCTTTATTATTGTTAAATTTTTCCGCTGGCGTGTTCAATATTGACACGTTAATGTGTTTAAAGTTCAAGTTTCAATACATATTTAGCCTTGAAATGAAAAATATGCAGCTTTAATTGGAAAATTAAAAACATAAATAAGGCAACTTAAAATGACCATAAATAAAAATTCATTTTTATTAAATTAATGATTTATGCATATTTTTGCTTATACTTGTGTGATATGAAGTTTATAATTTTCGGTATTTAAAATTGATATGTTTTCTTGCAAACAAAATTAATAAACTTAAACAGTTATTTAATATAAACTATACATTTTGAAATAAAATGTTTATTTTTATATTTCCATAAGTTTGTTTGTACATTAAATAACATTTAAATATGACATAAATACTTGTCTAGACTTATATAAGGTATAAAATATATTACAATAAAAAGCTTTGCTTTTTGCTCAATAACTTGTTCTCGTTTATAAATTTCTATATCGCACATATACACACACAACAATTTAATTTTATGAACATTATTTTTACATATTTTATAACTATGTCGTATATTAATTATATGCGTGTATGTATGTATAAGTGCATTTGTCATATATTTATTAACTACTTTATAAATTTAGCTTAGCCATATACTTTTATGAATACATGGAATGAGCAGTTATTTGTTTTAGTTTTAATATTTTGGAAAAGTCGAAAAAATCAACAAAATGGCTGCCAAAAGTAAAATTTACAAACTCATAAAATTAATATAACATTTTATTATTTTCAGCCAAGCAAAGTTTACATACAACTAAATGCTACCCCTTAACCCTTTTAAACCCTTTGGCTGCATTTTACAAATGCCTTTTTTATGGTGTAACTACAATTTATTGATTTCAAGGACTTAAGCATAGAATAATGGTCAACAAGCCCAGCGTAACCAAGTTTTAGGAATATAACTTCTGAACTATGCACAGTGCCAGCTGCAAGTAGACAAAGCAATGCCATGGATGATGAGCAGTTGAGACAACTGTCTGCGCTTAAATATTTGCTTTAGTACTTACCAGTTGAGCCGGAATACTCGTTCGGTGGTCTTTCGGTATAAAACATGCTCTTGCCTATCGCCAGAGAGCCTTTGCTGCTACCTCCCAGAGCAGAGATGCCGTTGCCAGCTGAACCTGGCAGCGCGGAGGTTTGCATTGAGCTCGATGAGGACGCTGCTGAGGAGGAGGCCGAAGAAGATGAAGCACTGCCAGCAAAGAGATCGTTTTTCATTGGAAACACATCCGTTTGTAGCGATTTTGTTGTATCGTTGCGTGATGAGGGTATAATATTGTCTGTGCATCAAACAAAAATAAAAAAATAAGTATCAAAAATGCAAGGTCAGAATATATATAGACTAAACTTTGCTCAGGTTGCCCACAAATAAACTTTGACCCACAACCTACACGTAACCACCCAAACCCACCAAATAACCTTTGGGTAAGCCGGTGCGATGGTTTGTTTTTATGGCCTGTGACATGGTTTTTAAGTTAAAATGTGCGGAAATCTTGTGCCAACTCAACCGCCAGCCATTCACAACACTATGCCAGAGTAACAACCAACACACCACAGACAACACTTGGATATATGAGAGCAGCTATTTACAGTGCCACTTGGCAAACACTGTACACAGTCGCACAAGTTACGTCTATGCGCGAGGGCAGGTTGATGGTTATGTCACTTTAAAAAACTTTTTTGATATTTTATTTAGAATCTGTTTGTTTTTAGACAATGAGTAAATTTAGTAAATAAAATTGTAGAGCATAAAATTCTCTGCAAAATTACTATGAACATTTTTTCATACAACTAACCCATCACAAGATAAAGTTCTCAAAGGGCAACGTATCTGCAAGACTCATTTTTAAAAAATCTTCACATCAAAGCACTCCCCACATTGCAAGGTATATCTTAAAGACGGTTAAGGTTAGAAAGTTATCCAGTATACCGAGAGAATTTTAAGCTTTACACTTTTTTAGAACATTGGGAAACATTTTAAAATAATGGTAAAATGTTATTTGCAAAAAAACCGATTTTTGTGACTTTGACCTTAAATATTCGAAGTCTGTGTCATGATACTCGTCAGTACTTTTAAAATTGATCTTAAAATGTCAAAACCATTATTCATGTCAAGTTTGAACTTATTATCTTACAATTCCGAGGAGTTAGGTTTTTTTTGCCATTTTTCGAGGTACTGTTTATTATGGCGAACATGCGAGGTACCATCACAAAAATAAGCATAACTTCTACAATTCTAGAATTTTTCAGCGAATTTCCACCCAAAAAATATAAAAATAATAAAAATTAAAAAAAAAAAAATTTTTCTTAAATCAAATTTTTGTTTTTTAATTTAATATTTTATTTATCAAGGTAAAAAACATTCGGGTCAATATTTTTATGCGTTTAGAAGATATAGCTTATCAAAAAATAGTCTAAAAATGACAAACCCGATATTCAGTTATCGATAACTCTATAATTAATTGGAAATTTGAAATGAAGTTTGACGAGGTAGTAGATTTACCAACTGTGTACAAACTATCGAAATCGGAGAAGGTCGGCAAAAAAGTGGCTTCACTTATTTCCGCCGATATATATTTTTTAGAGTGAAATACTTAAAAAGTATTATTTGTCAAATAATTTCTTATATCCGACTTATAATAATAATAATAATAAATTAATACCAAGTTCTATAAGTCCCGCAATTTATTCAAAGAATCCAAAACACAAGATTATTCAACACAATTCATATTATTCCCCTCAAAGTGTACCCTATCGACTGCTACGCACTTATGCCAGAGCTTGATCCAATGCAAAATATTTTTTTAATTCGGCTTGCGATATAGCCATCAGCCCCATCTTCGATTTTTCTATGACCTCATCTCGTGTGCTGCAAAGCGTTTCAAGGAGCAGTTTTATGAGTCGACCGAAAATGAAAAACTCACATGAAGCAAAGTCAGACGAATTTGGTGATTGTTTGATGGTGTTTATTCCGTTTTAATATAAATGGTCTTGGAAATCAAGTCTTTTGGTAGTTTCTTTCTTTGCATGAATTTCAGATACTTTGGCAGCTTGCAGCGATACGCCTAAGGCCTAAATCTTACCCAAAATATTTTGAAATTATCCTAAAGCAATGCCCAACTCCTCTGCTGACTCTCTAATTTACAATTTGCTGTTTACGATTTTTTACTCTTTGATTGTGTTTATATTTTTATCGATTTTCGGTATCGATATCGTTGCAGAAACACATTTCTAACATTTTCAATGCCGTCACAGAATTTTGACGTGACAACGTCTTAAATTAGGTTTGTATGGGAGGCACCATTGAAAAAGTATAACGATAACCGTAACGATAAGTCTAGCGATAAATAATCGTAACGATAAGTGGCATTTTTATTTTTGGTTGCGCTCTGCTCTTATCTATAAACGAACCAGCGACTTTTTGTGAATCGCAGCAACAAGCAACGCACATTTCAGCCGCACCGCTTAGCGCTCAGCACCAAACTGGCACTGCTCAAAGCGGTGGCTATTTTTAGTTTTGAGTGAGCGCAACTGAATAACTATTTTATTTTTGGTTTGCGCTTGCTCTTATCTATAAACGAACCAGCGACTTTTTGATGAATCGCAGCAACAAGCAACGCCCAGCGAGCGCATAGCCTCTGCGGTCTGCCGAAATACTGCATTACCTCCGCAGAAAACGTAATTGATTACAAGCGCTGCGTTTCGTTTGAGGGATTGTAAGCGGAGGCAAATAGAAAAGCAGTGATCTGCCGAAAATCTGCATTACCACTGCGGAAAAAGTAATGCACAAATAGAAACTCGCACTGCGCTACCTTAGCAACACAAAATTTTGTTATTTTGTTTGCATGCTAACAAGCATAGTTCGGCCTTTCTTCTGTCAAACCACTCGTTTATACCTTTTTATTTATTATCTACTGCCGAGAAAATTTTATTTTATTAAGAGATACGAAAACGTAAAGTCTGACAACTCGTTTCATAATTTCATGAAATATATGTACGTATAATCTTGATTGCGTATCAAACGTTTCTAAGTCAACTACGTTAAAAGAAACAACCATCGACTTGACTTTCGCAAGACACATTACAGCAGAAACACTTCCTTTCATTTCCTATTTCTCCTATCATCGTCCTATCCTCAACAAAATCACTCAAATAGGAATTAGTTAAGTTTTAGTTTACATGTACGATGTTTTAGTAAACAAAATATATTTCTATAGTTACAATTTGTGTAATTCTTATTTTCATTCAATTCCTTGTTCCTATTGTGCAATTTAATATTGTAATATTCATATCAATAAATATTCTACCGAGAAAAAGACGTTGTCACGTAAAATCTTCGCCCGTAAAACCGACTTTACAGGCACCAGTTTTTTACGAAAAATTTTATACAAACTCGTTATTGCAAATTCAATTGAAAACACTTTTACAAAAATGAAGCGATCAAGCTGTAAATTTCATAAAATGTCGTGACAGATGCGGAAATTTAGGACAAAAAAAAATCAAATCGAGTGAATGAGATCACCATACGGTGATGACTGCGATAACTTTTTGATCAAGTTAGTATAATCTTCTATATCTACCTATAACACCTATCTATCTATAACACCTTATTGGAAGCCAGCCTCTGGGGCATCTAACTTAAGGTAAAGGGCATAAAAACATGCACAAGAGAAAGTGGTCATCTTCCCGTAAACTTTTCAGTCTGCTCTCGCATCAAGATACATAGATACAGATACAAAAATTTACTACATGTTTATCACACAACATCCTTTGTTGCTTTCCCATCCAGGATTACTCACACACATAAGGAAAAGCCACTGGCGTAGGAAAACTCGCCGCGGCAGTCACTTTAAATAAAATATGTTCGTTGTCTCTTGCTTGCTTAGAGTCTCAGTGTTTCTCATTCTCTCTGCATCTATCTCTCTCCATTGGTTTACCCCTGTCATCCGTTTTTCCCTGTCATCGTCTGGTGGCTCTGTTTGAAATGTGTTTCCAACCTAATGCCCCGAAAATCCCAAGCATAATCCATAGCATATTGCCTTGCTTGCTACCAACTTGAAAGTGTGTGTACTTTTCTGCTCTAGAGTTTCGAATTAAAAAATTTTTCTATGTGGGCGTTTGTACAAGGTGTGTTTGTTTTCTCTCAGTGTATTTTTCTGTATTCGTGTGTGTGCTCTGGCTTGGTGTCAGTGTTGGCATTAGTTCATGGTTTTAGTGTTTGTGGCTCTTTTTGGCTTAGCTGCCACTTTCCAAGTTTTTGCTTTTTTTTTGTGGCTCTCCGTGTGTCTATACGCTAAGAGGTTCTTTCCCGGCAAAACCCTGATTCTATTCCAGGTGCGTTTAAGACGTATATTCTGTGCGAATTGCCGGTGTGACTTTTACAGTTAAAAACCCGTAAAGACTTGGACACTGGCGTTGCATATTCACACAGATACTTACTCTCTCTCGATTCCACTGTTGTGTGTGTGACTTGTTTGGAAGGTGTTGATGGCAATGGTATCTCTGCAAAAAAATGGAATATTTATAGTGAACATTTTGAAAGCCTTCGGACAAGTTCGAGTGCGGCCGAACATTTTATTCGGATTTGTTTTGAAAGCGAATATTTGTTTGAAACCGAATATTTTGTTGCAAGTGGAGTTCAAACGATTTGGCAAAATAGGTTCAAAGTTTATGCTTTTTAAACGGAAATAAATGTTTTAAAATTCTTTGGTTTTCTAGATTCTATTAATACCAAAAGACAGTGTGTACAATTCAAAATGAATTTTTGGCATGCGATTACACACATTTGTTGATTGGATGGCATTTATAGCGAAGGTTAGGGTAGGTTAGGGCGGTATTTGGGACTGACGTCCCAACTCACTTAGGCCAAGGATAGACCCTTTGCGATACCGCTAGAGTGAGCTAATTAACCACATTTCCCCACTTTAGAGGTCCCCTACGAAAGTTGAGGAAGCCATCCGGCTGCCTGAATGAACCTTAAAAGGCATTTTGGACTCTGTTCAGAGAGCTGAGATAGATCGTTTAGAATGTGTGACTGTAGGAACCTAAATCTTTTACTGCCCAGTCCTGGGCAGTGACAGAAGAAGTGTTCCACCGTCTCTAGCTCCTCTTCATCGCCACAGCTTCTACAGAAGTCATGGTGGGGAGTATTCAACCTAGATTCGTGGTTTCCTGCCAACCAGTGTCCCGTGATGGCACGGATAACAGATGAGCACTGGGCTCTATTCAGACAGCAAAGTTTTTTGGTTCTTTTACTGCAGTATGTCGGCCAGGTTTGCCGCTAGATTCTACACGTGTGCGATGTCCGATTCCACGTTTTACTTGCACAGAGAGCGAAAAAGTTTCGTATGCTCAGTTTACAGCTGGCCATGGGTATACCCAAGCCCTCCTTGTCTTGAAGGAGGATGCTGGTAGTTCCTTTTCTAGCCAGTTCATCCGCAATGCAGTTTCCTCAAAGTCCCTATGTCCTGGGACCCATATCAGGTGAGTTGAAAGCTGCTCAGCCATCTCCCCTAGAGACAAGCGGCAGTCATTCACTGACTTCATACACGAAGTCATCGCAACTAGGGCTTGTCTGTCCGAATATATATACAGATATACAGATATATCTGTTATACAGATGTTCTTATCTTGAGCTTGTACGTTTTTTATTGTTATTAAAGCCTCCCGGATTGCTGTGACCTCTGCCTGAAAGTCACTGCAGTGGTCCGGGAGCCGAAATGCAATTCTAATGTCGAAGTCCTCGACGTAGACGCCTCCGCCTACAGGGTCGTCTAGCTTGGAACCGTCCGTGTATACCTTTATCGAGACTGCTGGGCCTGGTACCCCAGTATTACACTCCACTCTGGTTGGAATATAGGCTTTGAAGTTACTTGTAAAATATTCCTGCGGTTAGCAGTAGTTTGCGAAGGTGTTAGTCGCCCATTAATTAAAATAAGTTGAACAATTCATATTTTTACGAGCTTGAGTCTTTTAAAAATCATTAACACAGAAAAAAACGCAAAACTTCAATAAAAATGTTTGTTTTTAATTGTTTAGTCGAAACTAGCTTTTAGTTCCTAGCATAATAAGATAATTTTTTGTTAAGCTGCATAATTTAACATATAGTAAATATCCGTCCTTAAAGTTTTCCATTAAAAATGCCAAAAAATTTCACAGCAAGTGAATTCTTATTTATTCTTAAAGAGGAAATGCGCAGAAAGCTAAAGTAGCATGTTAACACAAATAAGGCAGAGCTGAAGGTAAAAGGTAACAGGGAAGGAGTACATAAAAAATAAATAAAAACAACCCACTTAAAATACAGGAAAACTAGAAGTGGTAACGCCAGCCAAAAGGCGAAGCTGCACGTATCGTTCTATAGATGAGGTTGAAATTATGGGAGTTCTGGGAAAGGAAGCGTCTGGCAAGTGTGTTAGGTATACGAAATCAAACAATTCCGAATTTCACCTTTATTTTACATTTACGGTTACATTTACGTTAACGTTTAGGTTTATATGAATGTAAATGTATACGTGTATTAGTGCATGGATGGCTTGGTATTAGTGAGCCATAAGCTCTGGGCTAGAACGATGCAGGCCGCCGTTCGTTTAGTTTTACGCCCCAGAGCACAGTTCGCATATTGGGTATAGCATGCGGACAGACAGAAAGGGCATTGGTATAAGTGTCTTCTTTCTGTGTGTGTGTGTAGGTGTATGTGTCGGTGTCTGTGATGTTTAGGTATACGCTGTGTTTGTCGCAGTGAGCGTGTATGGGTAAAAGCTTTCGGCAAAATTGTGCCACAAAGGGCGCATGATATTGCATATCTATCTATGTGTGTGTGTATGCTGCAACTAGTGCACTTAAGTTGTGGCACAAGCATACACGCACACACTCAGATACACACACACACACAAGCTTGCACATATACAGCTGCACATTTAGCGATAGCAATACAAATATAGTTGAACTTACCGTAAACACGTATGGAGCCTTCCGTTTCCCCAAGTGAATTCTTTGAGATGCATCGATAGTTGCCAAAGTCACCATATTGTAGGTTTCTTATCGTCAGTTTCATGTGTGCGCTTTTCGAAATAGAATCGACAATATAGATACAGTAACAAATATTCACACAGATACAAACAAATGCAAAGCAGTAAAGTCTGGTACAGTAAGTGTATTGATATGCAGACAGCCAAGAAAGACTGAAAGTGGGCTTATGTATGGGTTTTAACTTGCTGCTAAAATGTGTATCTATGTGTGAGCAAGTGCAAATATAGGATAAATATTTAACAACTACAACAAGAGTATTACACAATATGAGAACGTGTTTTGAAGGTGAGCTAAAGTCAAGCAATGTAGGTTGGAGTTCAAGTGTTTTATGCTTGTGGTGGCATAATAAATAATGTAATTGTGAATGAAAGCGAAGTTTCAAGAGGGCTACACTTACCGGTAAGAGTTTTCCGTATAGTCGGTTTTGTATTTTTTACTTGGTAAAACCATCACGGAATTGTATACCCAGTAGATGATTGCTCTGTAAAAATGGAATATTTAAAAATTAAAACCTGTCGACACATCAACAATAAGATGTGCAAACAATTGCACAAAAAAATGATGTGGAAAATTCTAAACATCATTTTGTTTTCCAGGCACAAAACACATAACACATACATGGAAGAAAACTAATAAAGATGTAAGAATGGAAACTGAAGCACAAAGGAGAACAAGTAACTACCTAAATAAAAGTATTTGAAGAAAATCAAATCAAAAGCAAAAGCAGAATAAGCACGCATACAAATATAGCTTGCACGCACACACACGTAAATAATAATAATATATATACGCAACAAACACACACACATACTTTCACATATATATAATACAATGCATCGCAATCAAACGGTTTGGAACCGGAACAGCAGCAGGTGCAATTGAAAAATATTTTAGGTATATCAAACTATATATATAAACAAAGATACATAAAACACATACATATGCACATCACGTACTCAAAACAAAATCGACGCTTTGATGGATAGCTAAAAAGTATGCTACAAAAAATTTAAAAAGCGAAATAGCAAAAAAATAGACGTGGTATAGATATAGTTCGGATATAGCAGACTATTGTATACTCTGTACACAGCTTCACTTGAGCGATCTTAAAGCTTTATACCGCAAGGCAATAAACTCGTTAAGGCTCAAAAGATCAATTGATAGGAGCTTTAAATACCGAGGGCGCAAAATTGTAAATTTCGTGTTTTTAAAAAGAAAGGCCAGGCTGTCGATATAAACGGAATCCGAAAGAAGGTAATCATTTATTGACAGCTTCGTCAAGATAGGAATAACAGTGAAGCCTGAGAATTATAGTTGAATTCTTAGCTACAGTATTCTGAGAGAGAAATTAAGGATTATTATTGACTTCTCTGTTGTTTAAGATCAAAATGAAGCATACGTTTTTATCAACTATAGGAACATGGCAATCAGATAATCTTTTATCTTGGCAGCACCTTAACAACGATCTCAGCATGATTATCAAGCGAAGAACTACTCAAGCTAATCAACGCTACTTAAGTCATAGAAGTTTGGCAAAGATCGTCCAGTACGAAGTCCAGACTTAGGTTGATTACTGATGGACGAAATGGGTTATCGTTACAGTACTTTCATTTAAAAGTTGTTGTTTTACCAATAGTAAAGCCAACTAAGATTGCTTCGTCTACAATAGTAAAATATTGGACAGCAGAGTTTTAACGAGATCAATCAAGCTACCAAGATAAAAGTTGCAATTATCGACCAAAATATGCGATTACTGTAGAAATAGGGAAAACATCCACGTAAATCTACCAAAAATATGACAGCTCGGCTTATTCAGGGGCGATCCTTGCAATACTAAGCGCTGGAGCTTGTGTGAACTTAGGTCTTTGACAGGTGATATAGCAGGAGACAAAAGCTGATTCCAAAGAATCAAAGCAACAACCTGGTCAAGAAAGTTTAAACGAAGAACTTTACAAATTTAGGCGTTGGAATATTTTTTTTTGGTATGTTACATAATAACTTTTTTTTTCCACAAATTGAAAGAGTATTAAAAAAAATATGCATGCTTACAAAAAACTTAAATAAGAAAGTGTTTGATACTCACTTGGGATGTGCTTCGGTGTGGCAATCGATGGTAACATCTGTGCCAGCTGGTGCACCAACAAGTTGATTCGGCACCCAAATCATCGGTGAAACTGTAAGCATAGTTGGATGCAAAATGTTAGAAGGCACACTCACAATCAGAGTGTGTATGTGTGTTTGTGGTTCCTCTAGTTCCCCTAGCTTTTTCTTCATTTTTTTTTTTGTCAGCAAAGTACCTTTAGGTTAGGTATTACGTCTGTTCAATGCGATTATATCACTTAGCCTTTCTCACTATATACCTATGTATGTTACAGCCACAATCGGAAACTCCAATCCCCAAAACCTTCTTCCTTCACTCTCTCTAATTTTTTTTTTTACATCTATTGTAATACCGTGATGTCTGGCTTCCAGATTAAAATGAAAGTGCCATGACAAAGCAAAAAAAACCAAGCTGAACCCCATATTGGAGTTGGGATAAATTTGAGGATACGCGGTTGAAGCAACATGTCAACAAGATGGCGGAAAAAATGTATAAAGTAAGACGGAAATGCATGCTCGAAGTTTCATACTTAATTTGTTTCATTTGTGTTGGTAAGCAGCACGCTCTTGGAATTTTTATGCCTGACTATATAAAGTGCATAAGATAATACAAAATCTTAAAGTCAGATAGTTGAAATAGGAATAAAATTGGTTTGTTTTAGTGTAAAGTAAAAAAAATATAAATATCTTTTTAAAAAAACTGGGCTAAATGAATTTAGAGAGAATTTAGAGAGTTCTTTTTAACGTAAGCATTGTTTTTAGGTAAAGCACGTTTAATATTTGTTTGTATGGTGACTATAAGCCAGAATCCTGCACCTTGTCGGCATAAATCATAAGACAAATTAAATATGATCTTATTTTTTTACTTCGGACCAAAAGTTTTTTTTTACTTGCAATTGTCTGCTATACTCCTTAGGTATCTCTGCTACCTGTTTCCCAAATAAGGTGAAGGGCAAAAAAAATTAAAAATTTTTGAATCTGTAAAAAACTATAAATACTTTGAAATACAATATAGTAATTTTAATAAATTTTTACTGCTATCGAAATTTTTTTTTTTGGAATTAAATCAACGTATCCGCTCGGATAGCTGCAGCACAATTAAAGAATTTGATCATTGATGATGTATTATTTAAGAAGGAATTATATTTGTTTTGAAGTCATAAACACAGAAAATATATATTCAGTAATTTTTGGATTACAGCTCAATATTTTCCCATGATAACGTGCGTCGACAGACGCTAGGTTGTGTTTTGCCGGAGGGCGAAAAAGGGACCTTTATAAGGATACCTCACACATATGGCAAATGCATTTTCTTTTAACTTTACGCAACACAGAATGAAAATGTGCTAATACTGAATGGTATTTTTTAAAGTTTATTTAATGAAAAATTTGCTCCGATTATTCCTGCAAAAATTGTTTCAATTGAATTGTTAGCTCAACATAACATACAGTAGCAATTTCTCTCCAATGTCTCCCCATAGTCATGTCTCATTTCTAACTATCATGCCATACGGCTAAATTGAAACATCAAGCGGCATGTTGAAAATTTAAACTCGGCGTTACGCAGCGAACTTCACATGAAACATGGTCGCCCACGAGTACCCTCCACTCCAGACACACCCTCACGCGAACACCTTCAAAACACATGTGTAACCGGAGACATGCTCGCATATAGTAAAGCATACGTCAGACCCTGGCGCTCTTTCGCGTAGTTTCGAACACAAAACCGTTCATAATAAAATAGAGAAAAAAAACGTCACAAGGTCTACGTGCAATGCCGGCAAGTAACTTTATTGCAGGTACGTGACGTGAATTATTGTCGATGCGCAACGTGGTGTGCACCAGAAGGTGGAGGAGCAGCCAGGAGCAGCGGCAGAAACTCGTTAGGATTAACAAGCGTTTACTGGCGCAGGGCGTGCAACAGCCGCCCAACTTTTACGCCGACAACGATGCAGCAAAGGACACCAATGTTGACGTTAAGCTCCTTGCCATATATCAGTTTCAGCATATGCGATATAAAGTGTGGCATTGGTGCTGAGCTCGGCTTCTGTTTGTCACACATTCAGACGGTAGCGAGTCAGCAGTTGGATTGATGAGTACCTGGTACACAGTTGGTGCACAGTCGCTGCTCTCCTATATAGGGCAGTTGATTTCTAATGTGAGAGCGTGTAACAGGTGAGATAACAAAAGCGGACTAACAAAATTTTCCCAATCGCAGCTTGGTCATTGATAGCTTGCATTAGCTGGTCTGTTTGTGTGTTTACAGGATTCTCAGAGTTTGGCCGAACAATCGCCGGCTTTGACTTACACTCCACATCCAAAATGATGCGCTTTGACACCGATGGTGGCACGCCGTTGGTGGCTATGCACAGATAGGCGCCCATCTCGTTTCGGCTCACTTTGGTCAAAGGCAGCACATCTCCATCATAGACCAGAACTGTTGATGTTGAACGTAAAATGTTGGTTTGCCGGCATCACAAAAAAGCCAGGAAGGAAATGTATGTCCACATCATGGAAAGAGAAATAAACGTGCAGCGCATAGAGAATATTCAATGAGAGATGGCAATGGGTTTATTCTACAGTCACTCTACCAACCTTTTTTCTTCTTTTCCACGGCAATTTCCTCGCCATCCTCGCGACGCCAAATGATTTTGGGTGTCGGAAAGCCATCAGCACGGCAAGTCATGTTAATATTTTGGTTCTCACGCACCGCCACCGAGGACGGTGTGCTCTCAATATCCAATATATTGGGTGGTACTGCAAAAGGCGGGATGTATTAACGTCATATGTATAGTACGAATGAATATCTTTACTTACCCACCACCTGGAGATAGCCAACTTGACTAATCATTGGATTCGTGTTGACCTGAAGTTAAGTTAAAATAAGCTACCAACACCATAGGGTCCATTGCAATTTGGCTTACCTGGCACATATAATAGCCACGATCATCCTGATGCGCCTGATTGACGTGCAGCAGCCAGGTATTGGCATTATCATAGGTTATGGTATATCGTGGAATGCGTGATATAACATGTCTATGTATGGTGAGTATCATCTGTCGATCTATGTGTATCCAGGCGACCTACAATGATGTAAAAGAAGAGCAATGGAGCGTTATCGATTTTGCAATACAATTTAAGCAAATGTCAAACAGCTGGCGGGAAAACACTGTAAGTCCTTCCACCCAACATTCAAGCACCCACACGATAGACACATGGTTTACTGATGTAATAAGTGGACGACATGTCATGACGCACGAGAGAGTGAAATGGAGCATAAAGAAGCAAACGAAGCCATCTTGACAGCTGTTTCCGCTTTTTAATACACTTTTTCTGGTCACACTTCTTTTTGCTTCATCTTCTTGTTTTTTCTGCTCTTCATTTCTTCCTCCGTTTGCTTACATTGCGTCTGACACATACATAGCAGAGAGCACAAGGACGAGACTAGTGCTTGCAAGAATGTCTCGTTCTGGCATTGCAAACTTTTTAAATTTACTTTCTGCCAAGAGACAGCTATGAGTTTCTCGTTTCCAACTTACTAGACTGTCAGAGCCAAAGTCGTGGACGTAGCCGAAGTTCCGCCAATGTTGACAAAAGTCCAATAAGATGGACCGACAAAAGCAGTGGCTGCTGGTCATGCTCATGTCCAGCTTGTCCCATGACAGGCGTCTGCCAAGCCGGTTACAAGGACGACAGTGTTTTATACGAAGATGATATGGCGAGTAAATATTTGTGATTTGTTATGAGCGCCAGCAACTGAGATAAATGATAAGTGATTTTTAAGTTATTTTGTGGGGCTTTTTTGATACCCCAAAAGGCCTTTTATTATATTCCCATTTTATATTTCTTTTGGTTTCTTAAGCTTTTCTTTTAAAGTTGACTGCATTACGAGGCCTTGGGCTTCTTGAGATTGTTTTTTTTTTTCTGTTCACTTGATTGAATTCAATATGAGCATGTGTGTATGTCATAGAGATTTTTCCTATAGTAAGTTTAGTTGTGAGATAAAAGTTTAGAGCAAATGAACAGTCAGTCCCTAGTCAACCGTCTATTAGTTGTTATTTTCAAATATAAGCGATTCAACTTAAGGAAGTTAAAAAATGCATTTAAAATTCCTGGAAACTGGATAAAGGGCTCTGCCTTGATACTCAAAAAACAAAGAGATATGAGTATTATAGAAAGGGTAAGCGCGGCAGATCCTAGGAGCAAAAGTTTTAGAATTTAGGTACGTCTGACCGCATGAACACTTGTATTGTATTATAAACACGTCAAAGTTAACTTTTCTTGAATCATGGTACTTATCGATAAAGAATTTTGGAAAATAGCTGTAAGGTAAGCCACTGTACGGAAATGAACCTACTGAAAAAACACCAAATGACACATGCTTAGGAGTTTTTAATTATTTTACACTAGTTAACCTTATAAAGTTACCTTCGTATGTTATTTAAAATTTATTGCAGATCAGAACTATTCGCTTCCATCGTCCACTCACCTTATAACCACCCAAGTGCTCGACAACGCACGGCAGATTGGCATCGCGTCCCACAGCAACAGTGACATTTGGTATGGGCTGTGCGAAGCGGGGTTCATCCATCATGACTGAAAATGAAAAAAAAATTAAAAACATATTTTTTAGTAAGGTAATGAGCATGGAACTATTGTGATTTATTAAATATGCAAGTGAAAATGAATATATTGCCACAGTTGTAGCTGCAGCCGGAAAATCCCTGCCCAGAGGCTAGATATAATCAACTGACGGCAGCGTCATTATGAAATAATTTAACAAAATAATTTTTGTACTACTAGGTAGGGGGATAGACAGGACAGGCTGTCAATGGCTAGATTTCTGCCAGAGTCCATTAGTTTGAAAATGCTTTGTGGTCCTTGTGCGGTGGCAATGTTGCTTTTGTTTCTTTTTTTGTTTTTGCACTCATATTGTTTTTTGCTTTCCTGTGGAAGTGCTGCAAAAAGCAAAACAAGTAGACAGCAAACACAAAAAAAAATCTAAAAACAACTGCGTCGAACAAGCTGAGTACCTCTGAAGTTTCCAAGGGTTGTCCACAACAGACCACTGCAATAATTTCTACACTTTTCAGTCCTTTCTATTTTGCCGATTTTTCCTTTACCTAGCACCTGTACCAGGCTAAGCTCAGTTGGACTACACTTCACTTTACCTGGTATATCGTTGGTGGGCTGTGTATTCTGACACTGCATTGAAATTGTATGCAACATGTAAGCCGCCAGTTTGTGGTCTCATTTTCCTAATTAAATTATGACTCAGCTGGACACTTTTGACACCGTGCAACATAGCCTAGGAGCTAGTGTAAACCCAGCTTGCTACAGGAAACGAAAGCAGGACAGCCAAAAGATTGGCTAACATCTACACTATACGTACTAATGTTAATTCAAATTCAAGAAGAACTCACGGAAGCAACGTTTCATATAGCATACCTAAGTATTAATTCCGATTATTTTATTTTTATCTGTAAAGGCCCATACCCAGTATGTAAAATTTTCGCAAGAAATGACAAAAATTCAAATTTTATATATGAAAAAAAATTCCACTATTTTTTTACCTGGGGTTTTGTCATTCCGTTCAAAACTTTTCCAGCTTGGTTGAATATTGTCAAGTCATTTTCCCGTTTTCTTATGCTCTAAATATAATAACCTTTTTAATTTTATCTCTTTTGAACGGTATTTTCTTCTATATCGTCTAACATCTTAAGTTTTCTTGACTTGCCTCTTCAAGCATCAACGACTAATCCTTTATTATGAGGCTCCTATTTGGTAATTGATTCCCTTTTGTTTTTTTTTCTAACATATGTAATGTTTAATTCGAACTGTCTCTTTTCACTTAGTTATTGTAAATCCAAGTATCTGGCCAAATTTTGATGTGAGTCGGGACATATCGCAAAAAAGTTCACCCAACGGGCTAGTTGTAGAACGAGGTAAAATATATGGACATGAATTAATCTATATTTTTTTCCTCGTTCTACAACTGTACTTTGTTAGGGGGTATAATATATAATATAAATAAATAAAAAATGGTACATGTGGCTCAAATGAATAAATCCACATGCAAATTTTATCGGTGCTACAAATTTCTTTCGGATAGTGCACGATATTTATTTGATTGAAAAAAATAAAAATTCAGAAAAATCTACAAATATGTAGAAATATTAACAAAAAATATTTTAGTTAAAAATACGCACGCTTCTAAAGCTATTTTAACAATTCGTGTTTTTATTTTTTCGAAACAAAGCAGTGGGTTGCAAATTGCATAAAAAATTCAAAACAAATAAACGAATTCTTTTATCAAATAACCAAGAATTGAGTATTTTATAAAATATAAAAATATAAATTTTTCAATATGGATTAGGCTCTTTTAAATTTTACAGGAGTCTATTAACGGATAGTTCTTTATAGAATCAGGCTTGCATTCAAAGTAACTAATAGGAAGTTTAACGTCACTGATTTATTGAGCCAACACTGGAAGCAGCCAGTTAGATCCACGAAGAAGTATAGCTTTAGTATCGTAACTAGATATAAGGGTGATTCATTAAGACCTTTTTTTTTCAAAAGGGATTTTCGTGTGGATCACGCGTGATCCATGACAGCTGTCAAAGGCAAAGTTGTTCAGTATTCATTGGCATATCATCATGCAAAGACTTAAACCCGAACAACGTTTACCAATTCTACAATTGTACTAAGAAAATCAGCGTTCTGAGAAGAATATTTTTCGTGCGCTGAGATTGACTTATGGTCAACATAATCGACCCACCGAACCCACAATTCATAACACCATCACCAAATTTGAAACCCAGTATTCATTGTTTGATGATACACGACCAAATCGACCACATCCAGCACGTAGTGAAGAGAATAAGCGGCGGTAGCTGACAGTATTCACGATGACCGCGAGGAATCGATTCGGCGCCGATCGCAACAACTTGGCCTGTCTTATTCAACCCCCTGGCGCATTTTATATTTGGATATCGGCTTGAAAACATACAAAATTCAACTCACGCAAGAATTGAAGCCGAATGCCCTTCTTGCACGTCGCCGTTTTAGTGAATTTTGTTGAGTGATGAGGCCCAGTTTTGGCTCCACGGCTTCGTGAATAAGCCAAATTGCCGTATTTGGGGAGAAGATCAACCCGAAGAGGTTCACCAGCTGATATTACATCCAAGGAAAACAACGGTTTGGTGCGATCTGTGGGCTGGTGGAATCATTGCTCCGTATTTTTTTAAAAATGTGCAAGGTGCGAACGTTACCATCAATGGCGCACGCTATCGGACCATGTTAACGGGCTTTTTGCTGCCTGAAATTGTTGCCCGTGATCTCGACGACATTTGGTTCCAACAGGATGACGCTCCGGTTCACATTGCCAATGAAACAATGGCTCTATTGCGAGGTCAATTTGGTGAGCGATTAATTTCACGTACGGGACCCGTACCTTGGCCGCCAAGATCGTGCGATATCACTCCGCTCGACTTTTTCTTTGGGGTTACGTAAAGTCAAAAGTTTACGTGGACAAACCAGCAACGGTTGAGGCTGTGGAAGCCAACATTACTCGTGTTATTGGCCAAATACCAGTGGAAATGCTTGAACGAGTCATGGAAAATTGGGCCTTCAGGATGGGCCATTTAAAACGAAGTTGCGGTTAACAATTGAACGAGATTATTTTTAAAAAATAAATGCCATAAAATATCTTTTCGAAATCATAAATAAAGATCCCATCATTCTTTTAAAATTTGCATTTGCCAAATCATTAAAAAAAAGGTCTTAATGAATCACCCAATATATTAAATTTAATATAAATGAAATGAGATTTCTTACCATGCGTTACCAAATTCGTCATATAGATGATAAACATGATTCGCCGATTTGTGAAACGGCTTGGAAATATGTTGAGCACAATTAGCAGTAATTTAATTACAGTTATAATAAACATTTTGTTTTTATTTTGTATCCTTTCTGGTGAAGTTTATTTTTAAGAAGACTTACACGTTTGCTTTTGTTTTATTAAATTTATTATTATTTGTTTTAAAGCACAACGAAATATTTATTTTTGTGTACTTAAATATTCATATTTTTTTTATTTTTAAATCGAAATTCTGGATTTTCCTGTAGAGATATGTATTTTAGCTGGTCGTTGAGATTATTGTGCGCTTTTATTTGGTTTATATATAAATTTAATTATCCACATTTATGTATGTATGTATGGGTTTATTTACACTCGCCTTATTTGCGTTGTTTCATTTTATTTTATTTTAGTTATAGTATTTCATGTGTTGCACATTGCTCGTTGCATCGTTGTTGTGGCACTTTTCTTTTTTATACTCATTTGATTTGCGTAATTTAATTCGCACACACTAGCACACACACACACAAGTGCAAATTTAAATTAACACATATCCACTTTGCACAGTGGGGCAATTCAAAATTCATTTAGCGTAAAGCTTTAAAATCTTTTAATTGCTGTTGTTGCCATTGCTGCAATGTTGCATTCGTTGATTTCGATTCATTTTGTTGCAATTGTATTTGTTTTGAAGGTTGTTGTTATTGTTATGTTTGTGTTTGGTTGCTGGCAGCTGCACATGTAAATAGACAGGCAAAATAATGAAATTGAAAATAAAAATTGCATACTTTTGGGCGCTCTGGTCACTCTACCCAACTACAATACGGCAAAAGGGATTACGGTCGTTCATTATGATGAAGCTTGGTTGTGTTTGTGGGTTGCACATGTTTTATGCGTAAAGGGTGTTTTTTTTTTTATTCTGTCAAGCCACAATGATTTGTTCGGTTCTGGCAAGGCTTTTATCAATTGTGGTAAGTTTCTCTTGCTTTGTCATAAATGGATCAACTGCATATAAGCAAATTTTCTACTTGTTTCCCGGTTAAGTTAGATTTAAGATTTTACTAGGAGTTGAAATGGATTGTCGAGCCACTAAATTTAAAATGTAAAGCAGCATATATTGACTTTTTTTCAAGAAAAATGTATGCCTAGTTTACACAACTATAGATGAATTGAAAAATAAATGAACAAAAAAGCATGTAAATAATATAATTTTTCTTACATTCTATCTATAAGTTTTTTAAAAGCAATTTGCCTCATAATTATAGCATTGTGCCAGTCAATAAGCACAATTGCTGTATTTGAATAGAATGAATCCAAATTTCAAGTGTATACCGCGATTTTTAAAAAATTGCTTTGAGGATATTCGCGGTTGCTGTTGATGGAAATGGAAAATATCAAACAAAAATGTGCTAACAGAAAAATACACAAATCAAATGTTCTAACTATCAAGCTGTTTCGTTGAGCAGTTAATGTTGCAAAATACTCTTTTTTCTTTTTTCAGTGATTCAATAATTCCGCTAATATAAATAATAATAATAATATATTAGCGCAATGTACAAAAGTGAGTCTAATGATTTTCGCCTATTAAAGGGTTTAGCTGGATAGGAATAAAAAAACTGCAACAATAAATTTTTGATATAGTTAAAATTTTTTAACCAAAATATGTTCCTTAATATCAGAAATCAAAACTACTTTATTACAATTAGTATTTTAACAATTGACTTTAAATGGTATGTCCATACCGGATTAAGAATCCGTCAAATACCTTGGAGAGCATTTGGATCGGCGACTCACATGGAAAAAGCATATAAAATCAAAGCATATGCAACTGAAAATTAAAACCATAAAATGTATTGGCTTCTAGGTCCGCGATCGCAGCTTAGTTTGAAGAATAAAATTCGGCTTTAAAAAGCAGTACTTAAGCCGGTCTGGACGTATGCCATGCAGCTCTGGGGGACTTTGAGAACCTCAAACATCGAAATCCTGCAAAGATACCAATCTATTACTCTAAGAAACATCGCTGGCGCTCCTTGGTGCGTAAACAACAAAGAAATACACAAAGATTTGAATGTTCCTTACGTTAAAGACGAAATATTAAAATCATCGAGAAGATATTTTGAGAGACTGTCAAATCATGAAAACTCGCTGGCAATTAATCTTCTAGATAATAGTTTGGACCTTAGACCTTTTAAGAGATATCATGTTCTGGACCTTCCAGATAGATTTTTATAATATATAGAGTGTGGTAAATAATATGAAATAAGTAATAAATAAAAAAAAAAATTTAATAATTATAATTTACACCGAACTAATAAATATTTTGGAATATTTCGTTTGTTAAAAAAACATTCATTTTTTTTGTAGCGATCAGTAATTCTCCTCTTTTTTATGAATAAAATCGATTTTGTGGAAACAAACAAAAAAAAACAAAAATTGCTTAAATTATATTTTTAATTTTTGTACTGTACAGGTAAATATATTTTTTTTTACACATACGCTAAATATTGTAATACCTATTTGAGCTATTAAATAAAAGGCTTATTCATGTCTCATAAAAATTACTTTTATGATATTCAATTTATTAATTAAAATTAAACAAAGCATTTTTTTCAAGCAATCATTACGTTTATGACAGTAGGCCAAACTCAATAATCAGTTTGTTACAAACGCAACAAAATTTAAATTTAAAAAAGTAAATTTTATTTTAAAAAAAGAACTTATTAAATAGCAATAAGGTCATTCACGCTTCAGTCTGTTGAAGTTCTGCGTAACTTTTAGATAGTCAACTTAATAGTAACCGTGAATACCTCTATTATTTGTTTTGCCAGAGCTATCATTGGAATTTAACTCTAATGATGATAGCAAAAAACTAAGGAAAAGCATTCGACTTATTTAATAATAGGTAAGATTTATTGCGTTTACTAGTATTCTCGAACACTATGAAAGACAACTTATATTCAAAAATCTGAATAAAAAATTATATCATTCTATGTATTATATAAAAAATGTTTTTTCTCATCTTTTTGAAAGTCTAGAACATTTTGAATTGGGTAAAAAGAAGTTGAATTTAACTGAAGAGGAAATGAAATTAAGAACAGTTGCGTAAAGCGTCAAAGATGAGATATAAGAAGTAAAAAGAAGTAATTTAATTTCAATTGGACCCCCTGAGCCGGGTGGTGGTTGAGGGTTCCAGTTGTTGAGCTAAGCCTCCCTATAATTTGGTGAGCGAAGCACTCTTTCTAAAATATAAATTTTCAGTTCAAGATAATTCAATTTATTTTACAAATAAGATGTTTATTTGTACCTAACAAATTAATAACAACTATATTTATTATACATATATTTATTATACAATTTTTAAATAAAATAAGGAAAAAATAGAAAATCCAAACAAAATAAAATAAAATTAAAAGAAACTAAAACTTAGACTGTAATTAGGCTAAGAATCCTAAAGATCACCAAAAAGTTCGATATAATGGCACCTCATTTTGTCATTAGTGACATTTAATTTAAAATTGTACGCCTTTAAAGAAACACCCTATATATGAATGTGAGTTTATTTAAGTGCTCTCTCTGTCTTCTTGCATGCACACACTTAAGCATACATATATACTAGCACATATATACGCGTATACACATATGTACAATTGATAGTACATAATGTACGTAATGGCACGCGACGCATTGCAATTTGGCTTAACGGGTTATGACCGGTATTTCGGTTTTCAGTTCGCCATGCAACTTCATTTGACTATGTGTGAATGTGTGTGAGTATATAAGTAAGTGTGGCTGTGTGTATGTCTCTGTGTGTGTATGTTGCCATTGCAACATTTATTATTAATGGCACTTTATTCCGGTCAGTCAGTATGAACAATGCGGCGTCCAAATGCTGCACTGAACATTTCATTGATGTTGCTATTTTATGGTCACTACAAGGACCACCAATGACTATGGGCCATAGTCAACATAAATGGGTTTTGGACTATGACGACTAGCCCGGTTGAGGGGCTGCAGGAGGCAAGTACTGAAACCAGGCATGCATCAGCATTATTGTTATGGCCGCTGTTGTCATAACATGGTCATAGTCACATTCTCATTGTTCATGAATTGTTACATTTTTGTTTCACAATATTTTGTCTTCCATTGCATTGTATATTGCATTCAACTTCTCTACTCTTTTTATGGCACTATGTATTCTCTTTAAGCACAATATTTGAAGTAGTAGTAAAAATGTGCTAAGCTAGTAAGCTTTTAGATATATTTACTATACCATATAAATCATCATAACATAATGAATCATGTACTATATAGTGTGTTCCATGTTAATGTGATCCGTAGAAGTTCGTTATATGTTGTGTAAATAAAACAAAGCCAAACATTTAAATTGTGGACAGTGTCCTGCATATGAAATATATGTTACAAAAAATATTGACCCACAGAGTCCCACTGGAATTCGAAAAAGGCTTTCCTGTGTCCTTGATATCACACTGTTATTCTATTTTAGCATATTTAAAGTCTAAAGTGTATATCGACTAACCACGGACTTTGGCTTAACTTGTTATGAACATCGAAAATAAAATAATACATATATCATATCAATATGCAATATATACTGACGGATCCAAGATGGATTGCGGTGTAGGAGCAGGGGTCTACTCGTACGAACTCGAAGTATCTCTCTCCTATTGCCTAGGCAACAGAAACAGCATCTTCCAGGCAGAAGTCTTTGGCATCAGAGAAGCATGTAAGGTGTTGAATAATCATCCGAGTCAGCCGGCGGAGGTGTGTATATTCTCCGACAGTCAAGCAGCTTTGCTGGCGATCAAATCGCCAACCGTAAACTCAGAAATCTTCAAACAATGCAAAGAAGATCTAAATGCCCTTGCAAGCAGAATGAACATCGCTCTCGTATGGGTTCCCGGACATAGGAACGTATACGGGAATGAAAAGGATTAGATGGCGAAGCAGCGGAGGTCAAATGTCAAATACCCACTCAGCGCTATCAAGAGAGAACTTTTTCTGCGAGCTCAGAACAAGGCTGAAACCAGATGAAAAAAATATTGGCACTTGCAAGATTGCAAAGAAAATTTGACCGCGATACGACAAGCGTAGAACGGCCGAACTGCTAAGCAAGCCAAGAACAATGATCTTCAGAATAGCATCGACAATAACCGGACATTGGCCGTTAGGAGACCATGCAAAGAAAATGGGCTGGCCCTACAACGTCAGATGCCTAAGATGTGACCAGGAAAACACAGAAGAGACAGTTTACCATTATTTATGTGAGTGCCCACAATTGGGGTCCTTACGCCACAGAGCACTAGGAAGCTTCGCGTTAGGAAGCCAACGTGACTTGGCAGAAAAGAACTTAGACGAACTTATCGGATCAAGATGGTTTGAGTAAACCGAACAGCAGTGGTTCCCATAAGTTGTGTAACAAAATGGCGCATTAGCGCTAATTGAGTTTGAATATGTTGTCACTAAAACGGCACCCAAACCATCCAACCAACCATATCAATAGCGACGCTCGAGAAAGCTTTGGAAAATATCCAAAATCTAAACTCATTTCACAGAATAGCAAGAAAGAAAATTAATTATAATAAAAACCAGTTACTAACAGAGTTTTTTTAAATCAAGTAGAAAAGAATTAATTTCTAGAGGTAACTGTGTGTATTATATAATAAAAGACTCTTTGTTTTTGTTCCAATAGATATAGAGCATTTAATTCATATGCATATAATATAGAAGGGAGCATACACAAGACTACAAGGTACGGGAGCTGGATCGAATCGTAAAAGAAATAACATTTGAGGGTTTAAGAAAACATATAAAAAATTCAAAAAAAAATCGAAGAAATGTATTGAGTTAAAAAGGTATTATGTAGTGAAATAGTTTGAAAATTATACGTGACAAAAATATATATTATTAAAGTCCTATCGTATCGAGTTCAAACTTATGTATATGAAAGTGTGTAGAAACTTCGAGAAGTGCCTTGGCCATTTGACAGAGCTTCATTATTATTTTTGTTGCAGTAACTGCTATTTGGTTGTTTCTTTTTTCGATTAAACGAAGTTTTACTCTCTGGAATTCATACTTCGCTTTTATACCAAAAATATTATTGTTGTAACATTTCAGTTGCTTGGTGACTTGGGCAGAAAAATTTTACCAAATGATTTATGGATTCAGTAGCCATATCAACTTCCGCAACATTCAACACAACAATGTTCGGTTGAGTCACATATGACTGCCTGTATATAGTATGTATCTATATGCATTTATAGCTATGTACTACTGGCAACAAGGCATTAATATTTGATTTTGCTGTATGCGTTTTTTTTAATTTAAATTTTCATCTATATGATGGCAAATATTTGAATGACAGTTACGCGTCTTTTTTTCGCTTTATATTTAAACTCGTCTGCTTTATTGACAATGTTTAAATTTTTATGCTGTACATAATAAAACATTCCCACATCCTTCGATGCAAGATTAATGCATGTGTTGTTAATCTATATATACTTTGTCTGTGGCTTCGGATAGATTTGAAGTATTAAGTATACGTTCTATTTTATATTGTGTTGTTATATTTTATTTTCGCTCTAGTTACTACTAACTATGTAAAAATTTTGTAGCTAAACAGTAAAAAAACGGCTACAGGGTGATTTTTCCAAACGTAAAACTTTGTGTATTCAGAAGTTCAGAAACAGATTTAGACCGGGTTGACACAGACATCGATTTCTCTAAAATTGATACTTTAAAAGGCGTTATGTGCTTCTGTTTAATTGACTCTATATCAATATTTGAATTCCTGATTTGAATTTAAATAAATAATCTATTGATATTTCAAAATTTTTTATTTGACAAATTAATCCGGCCTGATTAAGAATGTAATTAATTTTGCATAATTAAGTAAAGAATTGTTGCTACATATTTTCGTAACATAGATCTCTTGTAAAGCTAAATTATAGTTGTGAGAATATAATTTATTTATGTTATTTACTTATTGAGGAACAGTTGACTTTATCATGGTATTGTAGAAATACCAAATTACAGAAAAGAAAAATAGAGGGTATCACTAATCCGCATGGGTGCTCTTATTACCAAGCGATTATATGAGGTCAAGAAACAGTTGCCAGACACTTGAATTTAAAATTTAAAGAGTTTAAAAAAGGAAGCAAGCATAAATTTTAACAATATATATAAAAAAAAAATATAAAAGGTGCATTGACCAAAGGAATGACTCATAATATAGGATTGGTCAAGGATGCTGGCAGTGGCAAGTACAAGATAACTTACTACTAGAAGAAGTCGATTAAATAAACCGTTCAAAAAAAAGGAAATTTTAAAAGTTATTATAAGTCTAGCGCATAAGACATGGAAAGGATCGTGTAAAGCATAATTACGATCTTCAAAATTGTAATGCTAAAGGTATGAAAATTACGAGTTACATCCTAGAAGGAATGACAAAAGTAACCTTGCTAAGAAGATTATTAAAATCGAATTGGACGGACCAGAGAAATATAAAGAAGTTAGATTGTGTAATGGTCGTTAACACTCTTTAGACTAACGCTTAATAAAATCAGGAACACCTCTAGCTTTATTGACGATGCTGCAAATATGGTTATCAAATTTAGGTTATGAATCGAATAAAACACCAAAGTTCGGCCACATCTCGATTGCGTTCTAAGGTAGAAGAGTTAGTAGCCAATACGAAGTAGAAAGATAAAACGTCAAAGCATTACATTTTGACTTGTTGAGAGAAACGTTGAGTTGATATTGCCCCAAGATTGCATGTTCTTAAAATCATGCTGAACGAATTAAGTGCTTATTATCGGAATAGGACAGACTAGAGTTTGACATCATCAGCATATATAAGAATGCGTGAAGATTTGATTACTTGCGGGAGATCATTTAAAAATAAATTAGAACGATTCATGTCAAGATGGCTACCATTGGTCAAAAATGTTTTAAAAATCAAAGCACAAAACTTGATTAGTTGCAGTTTTTTAGATGTTCAGTTGCTTCAATAATTGGCAATAAATATTTAATTATAAATCACTTTTTCTAGCTCTTACGTACTGTTTGAGCGAGCTTTAAGTTTTTGCTATAACATTTCGTATATCCTGATATCACATTTGGTCGATATACTTGGAATCGTATCCTTTTTCAGGTGCCATAAAAATTCTTGTGCACTGAATGTTACAACTATAAATTACATATTGGGTCGCAAAATATAAAATAAATTTAAAAGAAAATAGAATTCTGTATTTGCATTTTCCATATGGGCAATTCCACAGTCATATGATTAGTCGAGTGACAAAAAATACAATGTAAAGAAAAGAGGGTTTGCCATTATTTCCAACATTCTAGGTAAGTCATAAAATGGGTATAAATAATTGAGGAAAAAATTGATTTTCACAGTTTCTTATATTTAGTTGACAATTAAATAATTGGCTTGAGATACTGAAGATAATTTTCTTTTTCTAGTTCTTACTACTTTTTAAGTGATTTTTAAAGCATTTTATATGTAAGAATTTATATAAAAGTTATTGTTCTCAAAATTATATATTTTAAATTAAATAAGATTACTTTTATTGTTTCATGGAAAGCTGTTTTGTAATAACGATTTGGCAGTGCGGCTAAAAAATTTTTATAAAAAAACATTTTATTTATTAATTTGTATTTTCAGCATATTGATACAAGTTGAGATCTACAGATACTAAAAATATTTGGAGCTATTTTGACAAAATTTTTGATTCACATATTTTTTTAAACGATTTTTGTGGGCCATGAGCACTCATGTTGGAGTAAACACAACGTATGGAGTAAAGTTTTTTAAAATAAAAACTAATTAAGAAAAGCGAGAGTAACTCTCGAACTAACGATCACGCAAAACATTTATAACCTTTACGCCTCTCATAACCAAACAAAAAATGCCATTCACTTGAAATTTGGTACAGATGTTCGGGATGAGTGTACCAACATAACAAAACAAAAAATCGATAATCGAAAATACGTTGCCCGCGAAATTTGAAAAGTCGCCTTACTTTTTGAATACATCTCGTATAGTTCTTTTAACAACTATACAATATATATGTAAATTTTTATAGCTTAAGGTTTAGCATCAGTACAAAATTTGAGAAAGAAACTAAAAGTTATTAATTTGATAAATTTTTTTACAAAAATTAAGAGATGAAGTGGAATCAACTAATAGTCTAGCCTATTCAAATTTCTAACCTTTTTTCAAAAAACCCCAAAATTGGAACAATACATTTTGAAACGCATCGCACCAAATGAACATGAATTGTAGACGATTCTCCAATTTGTAGCTCATATGTAATAGGTGGGCGATTATGCATCCGTATGGTTGGTCCTTTGACTCATGTACCTCATTGTTGTTGACATATTATTGCTGAGCACATTACTGCTGCTATGCCAGCGGTTGCGGAGAACACACTAATTAGGTTGAAATTACAAATTATGGGTTTATATACCAGATTATTACCACAAAATCACAGCAACTAACATGGCTAGAAATTACAGCATTGTTTGGCATTTCAATGCACCAAAGTCGAAAGCAAATTTACAAATGGACTGGCCAACAACAAAATCACGGCCAAAGGAAAGAGAGGCAGCGGCCGACGCACTGGAAAAGCTCGTTAAAATCCACTTAGGCCCTCGTACAAGGGGGCTGGGCGTGTGGGTCTGTACGGTCAGGTTGGGTAATTACGATGCAATCAGTCAGAAAACGTATAAACAAGGCCAAAAATCACAACTTAACATGATGACATTTATAAATTGACGTAAACTTTTGTTTCCGCTTTAAATAAAAGCGTTAGTTTCAATGCCGAAATCTGTGGAAAAAACCTTAAAACAATTTCTGTTGCCGCCTGCCAAGTGTGCGACAAGTGAAATTTGTGGTAGAATGGTTGAAATTTTCAAATTGTAGCCGACACAAAACAGTCAAGCCAGCAACTGAAAGGATCTGTGGCAGCCATAGTGCCTGGGAATCCTGCTGGCAGCCTTAACTGCACACTCAAGAGCACAATGTAAATTATTCGCGAGGTAACAAATGGCGTACGCAACTGTCATCTCGATTTTGCTCCTGCAGTGGAGGACAGTGCAACTGCAAGCTGGGCAATGCGCTGCTGGAAGGAGTAGGGAGGGCATTGTTGGGCTGCCAGCTGAGCAATGCGGCTGTGACAGCTAGCGTAAATGGAACTGTTTGCTGAAATGACTTGAGAAGAAAGGCAGCTGCCATGTGGCAGAGCAGCCATGAAATGCAGCAGGAATATGCATTAAATTCAGTTATGCAACAGCGAGTTCTTCTTCAAACTGAAAATGTTGAGCAAACAGTGTTAAACAGCGAATAAAAATAAACTTCAGGTCGCTGTTATGATAACCGAAAAAAATAAATGTGCAAGACTTTAATAAAGTACTAAGCAAAAAGAGTATTATGAATATTCTTAAAATGACTAATTAAATTTTACACATAATAATTATATATGTATATCCTTTGTGATTTTACATAAAACAAAGAATAATCATGCTTAACTTTTTTTGCTTAAGGCGGAAATAAGTTTTCCTTTACATTTATTTTTATTTTCTATCTCTTAATGAGAACATTAAGGACAATATGAAATGCCTTTGGCATTTTTTGTTTAAATGAAAAAATTTTTGTTTTGCAAAGAATGTCCTTACAAGGTCATTAATTTATTTTTGGTCTAGTTTGGGATTTTCTATGGTTTATTGCCATGCTGCAGTTTATGTTATCTCTATATAGACTACTGTTCATCTAATTTTCTATGATATTAATCAATGTTTTATAAATAGCTAATTTAAGCATAATACCACTTTCTAATTTAAATCCATTTTAGCAGCTCCCTAATTTTCACACTTTTTACTCGACTCTTATTGTACTTTTGAGTTAAATCTTGTAGTAATAAATAATTTCATATATTAAAACTTTTTATAGGTCTTATAAAATTGATCAGGCAGAAATGCGAGGGGTATTCAAAAAGTAAGTTTCCCTGGTCTGGCGTTTCTTTTGTGCACCATCTAGCGGCCTCGCACTGAACACAACATCAGTGTTGAGTCTATCGATAAGAGCGGCACTGGTATTGGTGACCGAAAATAGTTTTTTCAGCAGTATAAACACAACAACCATGGAGCTACCATTGCAAAACGTGTCCAATTGTGAATTGCGTGCAGTTATTCGTTTTTTAACTTCAAAAGGACTGAATAGTAACAAAATTCACAGTGAACTAGTGGAAATTTATGGTGAGAATTGTATGAGTGTGCAAATGGTGCGAAGATGTCGCGCTGATTTTATCGCGGGACGTTCAGAAGTTCATGATGAACAGCGTGCAGGACGTCCAAAAACAGCCACTACGGACAGAGCTATTGAAGCTCTTCAAAAAATTATTGAAGAGGACTGACGGCTGACCATCGATGATATTCTCGAATTGATTCCTCCTGATATTGAAATTGGCCGAACTTCAATCTTTTCAATTTTGAAGGATAAGCTTGGTTACAGCAAAGTTTGCGCAAGATGGGTCCCGAAAACTGCTTACCGAAAACCATAAACATCAACGAATAGTCGCTGCTCAAAAATTTTTTGAAATGGTTAAGAAAGAAGGCGATAGTCTCTATTCACACATTGTGACTTGTGATGAAACGTGAAGTCATCATACGAATCCCGAAACAAAGCGTCAAAGCATGGTTTGGAAGAAACCAGAAAAAAGTGTTCCAAAAAAAGCAAAAATTCAACGTTCTGCTGGAAAAATCATGGCCACAGTTTTTTGGGACGAGTTAGGTGTTTTGTTGGTTGATTTTTTGGAACCTGGTACAACAATCAATGCGGATCGTTACTGCGAAGTTTTAAATAAGCTTAAAAATGCCATCAGACGAAAACGTCCAGGAAAATTATCCAAAAAAATCGTACTTTTTCATGATAATGCACGGCCTCATTCTGCTCAAAAAACGAGAACTTTATTGGAAAAATTCAAATGGGAAATTTTCGATCACCCACCCTACTCTCCGGATCTCGCACCAAGTGGGCAGCATTTTGTTTCAAACGAAGAAGTCCAAACATCTGTCAAATTATGGCTCCAAAAACAGGACACGTCTTTTTCTAAAGAAGGTTTGCTATTTCGCTATTTAATTATTATTATTATTATAACAGATAAATAAATAAAGTGATCTTTTTGTGAGAGAGAAACTCAAACCGAACGATAGGAGGACGGGCATTCGGATTAAATAGAATTTATATAAAACGTCATTTACGCAAGTTTATTATTTTAGCATAGTAAATCTTAAACTTATTTTGTCAAAGAATTTTTTGTAACCGTTTTTCATGCTTTAAATTGTATAAAATCGAAACAAACAAAAATTTTATTCGCTACCAAATTAACTATTTTTTTGTCAATAACTTCAATTGATTCACTTGAACTCATTGATAAATTCTAGTATTTCCCTAATCTTTTTAATAATTTCTGAAATTTTATTTGAAACTTTTGAATTTATTGAAAATTCGAAACATTTTTATGCCAGTGAAATATTTGTATGTAACATATCAACCCTGTGACTTCTTCCGGTTATCCATATGGCTATATTTGTCAACGTTTTTGGATTGCTATCGCGAAGTTTGGGCTTAAATGAGTATCAGACAATAAAAAAAAAATTTGTACTTAATAATTAACCATAAATTAAATTTTCTAGGAATCTAAGTACACCTAATTCAGTTTTTGCACGATTTTTTAACACGAATTAGATTTAACGCGAATCAGAAAAATCGTTCCGTAAATTTTTTTTAGCGTTTTAATAGTTTAACGCAATTTTTAAAAATCATCAACTATTTTTTGTAACAAATAACACCTTAAGCTCAAAACACTTAAATAATTTGCTATAGATATTTGTTCTATATTAATTACGAGAATACCTTAAATATATTTATTCTTTAATTAATACTCCTAATGTAACAACAATAATTGACTTGCCAATTTTATAAAATTAAAAACAATTAATTTCGTTAAACTTAAGTTCTAAAATAATAATAAATTTTCTTGCATTAAAATAAATTAATATTCTTTATTGTATTTTTTGTTTTTTATGAATAGTTCAGTTGTTGAAAGCTAAGAGTCATTTCCGTAGTAATTTGGTCTACGCACCAATCCGTCGTCAGAACTTTCCATCACGTCAGGATTTTGAGATATTTGAGGTTATGTTATTTTTTGGGTACATAACCTCAAATATCTCAAAATCCTGACGTGATGGGCCAGTTCTGACGCCGGATTCGGATTCTACGCACCAAATTACTTCGGAAATGACTTTAGCTTTCCAACAACTGAACCATGTTGACCTGTGTTGCTTATTGCAAATGCTAATGACGTCGAAGGGATATATCTCGTAACTTCGAAAAGCCATAACTTTGCGAAAAAAATCGGAATTGATCTCTTGAACCCTTAAATTAAAGGGTAAGAGTTGTACTAAATGATGTAACTGGAGAGAAAGACCGCAAAAACTTTTTGCGCCCTGTACATAACCTCAAAAGTAGGAAAAACGCCGTTTTTTGAGTACATAACCTCAAATGTCTCAAAATCCTGACTAGATGGGCCAGTTCTGACGCCGGATTCGGATTCAACGCACCAAATTACTTCGGAAATAACCCTTAGCTTTCCAACAACTCACATGACTCCTGTATTTGTAGGCCTGTGTAGTTTTTAGTCACCTTATCACTTTTTCAAACGTATGCATAAAGCACAATCATTTATTTTCGCTATTTAATTGTTTCTCCCAAGTTTAAAATTTAAGTGTTAAACACACAAAATTAAAATTGTAGTTTTTATGCATTATGTTATGATGATATTCCGGTTTTCACTTCCTCATTTTTGTTTACGATGGATATAAGAAAATACTAATTTTAGTTTTTAATTGGCTGATTTCACCAAACACAATTTTATCCTTCATTGTAATATTGTTGACGATATTAATTTACTGTTCCTTTTAGCTAAATTTATTGACTTTTTAATTTAAAAAATAAAAATTAGCATGGACTTTCATTTTATGGTGTAGGTTAGCAATAAGGAGTTTGGAAAACTCCACCTAAAACTTGGTAAGACTGTCTTTAAAAAATCCCTTTTTCAGTTTTGAATAACTTGGGACTAAAAGTGATAACTGAAGATTTAGAATAATCAAAAACATTAAAAATGTAGTAAGTAATATTTCTGTTGAGTTAAGGACTTGAAAAATTTTAAAGAACTCCATAGTTTGTGTTTCTTATTTTTTTTTCTTGAATATTTATTAATGGAAATCAACCCTTGATTCTATGGGCTATAATCCAACATTTAAAAAAAAAAGTAAATCACTATACACTTGAAAATAACTTTTTGTGTGGTATGATTTAGATTACTCTATATCAAGAAGTCGTTATGATACAACACTTGGGTTTTTTAGGCGTCTTCTTGGTCTATGACCGGCCAATTGGCCAATTTGGATGGTTCCTTAAGCCATCAATGTAACGGTCGTTAAGTTTATTTAACACATAACCCACATAGGGAATACCTAGATCCTTGTGAAGGTTTGGATTTCGAACATACCACGGAGTATCGGCAATTTTGCGCAAAGTTTTGTTTTGTAAAACTTGAATTTTTTTAATATTTGACTTGGCAGCTGTTCCCCAGATTTGAATGCCATAATACCAAGTTGGCATTATTAAACTCTTATATAAAATACTTTTATTTTCCAAAGATAGCTTGCTATTTCGACCAAGTAGCCACTCCATTTTGCCAAGTTTGGTTCTACATCTTGCTGTTATTATTTTAATATGTTCCCTCCAACACAAATTTTTGTAAGTTTTAAAATACTTTCGTTTAAAGTAATAATACTCAATTCAATTCCCTTAATAGTGTACAAAAAAAGCACAAGACCTAAAGTTTTAGTTTCATTAATTTGATACAAATTGCTAAAAATTCACTTCGTTTTGCCACAATCACTTTCTCAATATCTAAAGAGTAGAATAGTCTCTGGGATGAAGAAAAATGTAATTGACAGTTGTTATTACAAAAGTCCCCAATTTTTCTGCAAGCGTGAATACCCCAATAGTGTTATCAGAACGAGAAATAGCCGATTTTTTGACGCAAACAAGTCGATTGCAGCCTTTTCCAAATTTTTTGATTTTATTTATTAATATTATGTTTTTTCTTTTATTTGCAAACATTTTCAAATTCATTTATTTTATATGTTGCATTCATTGCTAAAATATAAATTTAAATAGTACTTATGTTTTCAAAATATTATATATTTCTTTCAATTCCTAGGGTGAACATAGTGCCTTAAAATTTTTGCCAAGTTCCTCTTCAATTTTTTTACCACTACGAATTTATGCGTATATAAACTTTTTGGAAGCTCTAAAATTATTACTTTATCTTAAAAAAATGTGTAAAAATAAAAAATAAATTTTGTACTTTCAGCGTATTTTGGAAATCCGTTGAGCCTAGAAATGACATTTCCCAACTTTAGTAGTTGTCTAAGCCAATTTGCATAATAAAACCAAGCTCTTTAGTTCAGCTTCCAATTTTTTTTTTTATTTATTTAATGATTTGTTTTTTGATCTTTTACGTTTACTCCCAGTAAAAAAAATGTAATCACATTGAATAATGTCTTTCAACAGTAAAGAACTTATTTATTAATGCACTTTCATCAATATCAAGAAGCTTAAGTGCAGTGAACCAAGAAATAATGATGTTGTCGACTGAATGTAAAAACCAGCTTGATTTTCTGCCATTGACCAGCAAGGAAGCAACAGTGTCCTAGGGATTAAGCCAACAAAATATGCAATAATAAAGGAAACTAAACTTCAAGTAAAGAATGAGCAAAGAATCGTTGTTTATATAGGGTTCCTGCTGGAGGCTAGGGGCATTTAATACGTACACAAGTAGAAGGATATTAAAAATAACAAGTACGAAAACTGCAAGTTGCAACAAATGCTAGAAGCAGCTACAGCAAGTTGCAAACAAAGTAGAGAAACTGCTGCATAAACTTAACATAAATAATGGATGCAATATTTCAGTTAGGCGGCAGAGCGCATCATAAGCATAAGGAAGCTAGTAAGATGGGAGCGGGATCCCGGGAGTCTCGGAGCCAAGTGCCAGCCGCAGAGCAACAAATGAAGTTTGGATGACTTGCAGCGTAAGCTGATTGCCATGAAATGTATATGCCAGGGATGAGCACACCGGATGAACTGGCAGCCCTAGCGGTTCACAGCAGCGAAGAACTGAATTTTTAATGAATTTTTGTGCATGCAAATCGAAGCGCTGGGAAAGACAGGTAAAACAATAAAATGCTGAAACATAAAAATAGACGAACGACATAGAGCTACATATAACCAAGGGGATTTGAAGCTCTGACGCGAAACCATTTTGCCGTAACAATCGTATTTTGTAAAATGATAATTACCGCACTTAAAAGCATTCACTTTAAATTGACAATTAAATTGGTTGTACACAATAGCATAATGACATTAATTTTTTATGATATTTGGATTGGCCCGTTGTTATGCTTTTTAATACCAACCCAAATGCATTTTTGTCACTTTAACTCAAATTTAATTTGTTGATTTTATGGCAATCGCTTAACGACAAATGCATTTATTCAGCCCGACGCCATAGACACGAGCACGGTCACACTTTAAAAAAAAAATTACTAGCGATACGGTGAGCTATGGCGTTACTGTAATTCCGGCGCGACATTAGCGTCCACTTCCGGCGCAAGTTCAAGTCAAACTGTTTGTGAATCGTGCTGCTCAATGCTTCGCTTCATTGGCAGCGCCAGCGTCAGCCTCGGCTCTGTTACTGTTCGTCGCTCGGCTGGCTGACACGAATAGCCGAACAGGCCTTCGTAGCCGCTCAATGCTTCGGCTGCTTTCGTTAGGTTTCGCACTCGCCTTGCGCAGCACACGCCAACATTTTCGAACACAACACGTGCTCGAGTCAAAATACAAAACAACTTTTGCCGCTTGGCGTTTCGAACTACTCAACGCCGCCGCCTCCACCGCTTCCGCTCTTGATGGGCGCTCAAGTTCGTCTACTTTTTAGTATTGTCAATGTGCGGGTGGCGGGGTGTCGATGGGTGGCAACGCAAAAAAAAAAAAAAAACACAAGAGGCATAAATCTCATTGGCCAAGAATGTGGGTACAAATTAATTCAAAGAGTGGCGGCGGCATTTCCTAATGCTTCGTGTGGGCTTTGGATTTAGGCCTAAAAGTCACCCCCTGTGAACTTGAATTGGATTTGTAAATATAAAACACGAAAGGAAGTCCTCTAAACTGCTGAAAGTTTTATTCGAGTTTTTTTTACAAAGTTATAGAGTCAAACTTTTTGCTTGATTTTCAAACTTTTTTGTACAAATTATATAATTTTATTTGAGCGTAGGTCATTGCAAAAAAAGAGGATTTTTTTAAAATTATTACATTAAAAACATGTCGGCCTTGGAGCTTTCAACTCCAATTTTCTTAAATAATTTTAATTTATAAATAATATTTATAGCCTGTACTTAAAAGTACAAAGGGTATACTAGATTTGTGCAATGTACGTAACGAACAGTAGGAGGCGCGACAGATCCCAAGTACTTTATACGAAAATCCTAATCATAACCCGTCCGTCCGTCCGAATGAACGCCTAGATCTCAGAGACAAGAAGAGCTAGAGACACCAAACTTTACCAGGTGGTGTGCATATTTTCTCAAAAGATGACGTTTTGAATCATTTCAATATCTTTCCTCGATCCCCTGTAGTAGTTTTTCGCGGTTTTTGGCAACACCGTTTTATATTTTTATCTGCAATTGTGTGTGCATGTGTGTGTCAAAAAAAAAATCGGACAAATACAGCAAAAGCTCTAGTCAAAAATATACAAACTGCTTTAATATTTGACTCTACCTAATTATCGTTACACACAATCACAATTTTGGTAAGCTGATTCATGTGGCTCTAATGAACCAATCCTCATTCAAATTTTACCGATGCGGACCTCCCACCCACCGCAATCGATTTAACGTGTTTTCTTCCACACCTCTCAACATATCATCTTCAAACTTACCCTATATACTTTAAATAGCTCCTTTGACGTAACTTTTGAGTTTCATCACAATCGGTAAAAATTTTCGGAACTTTGAGGTATAAATATCGAAATTCACCAAAAGTTCTTAGTTGGAATATACAGAAAAGATTTTTTCGAGAGTTTTCTACAGTACAGTATTCCACTGACGGGCACCGTTTCGACTGTAGCACATTTTGTAGAATTCGAATACTCAAAAATAAAATTATTGATGCTATTTTTTGAGAAAAAAAACTTTTCGTGCTATAAAATATTTAAAACGACGACTGTTAATATTTTGCAAAAAGTTTGAAACAATCTGAGTAATATTTTTATCTTAAAAAAATACAATAAAGTTATCTTATTTTGCAATGATTCTTTAAGCAATGTTGGCTTAATCGTGGTTTTGTGATTTCCGCAGCTTGAATCATCATCATCGCAGCTTGAATGGCTAGCTCAAAAAGTTCAAAATTAATTTTTTTTATATCTGTTACCTAGATTCCAAATTCAATAACTCTCTTTTCATTATAAAGTGGATTGGAAAATGTTGCTAATACAAAAAAAAAAAAAAATTACGATCGTAATGACTTCTTTTTATTAAACTTGCAAAGTTGCATAATAAAAACTCGTTTTTCTGCAGCAGAAAAGAAGTAGTTTTAGTAAGCACTTGGAAACGACTTCTATATAAAAAAATGGCGTACTTAAAGTCGGGAGCGTACGACTTTGGGATACACTGTACCAATAGCTTGCAATAAAGTCCGGTTCCTTCATAAAAAAACCAAAAACAGAAGAATTTTTAAGCACAAATTTTTTGATGGATCGTTCCTTCGGGAGCTATATGATATAGTCAACCGATTTCCATCAAATTTGACACAGTGCTTTAATACCTTAAAAAAGATCTGAATGCCGAATTTAGTTCAAATATCTTTACAAAAAGACGAAACAAAACGAAATTTGTATAAAAAGCGTTTTTTTGGACCGATTAGTTCTATGGGAGCTATATTATATAGTCAACCGATTTTAATCAAATTTAGTACAGTACCAAGGAACTGAAAAAAACTTACGAATACTAAATTTGGTTACGATATCTTCAAAAACAAACGAGTAATTCATCTAATTCGAATATCTTAAGGGGCACACCTAGTGTCAAATTTTCAAAAAATTATTTTTATTTTCCCCCATATTTCGATAAGTTATACCTTTAAAAATAACATACTAAAATTTTAAATCGATATCTTAAATAGTTTTTGAGTTACAGCCATTTAAAAGAGTAGCCGCTCGGCAGTTAGATAGTTGGTATATACCTGAGATCGCGTGTCATTTCAAAAATACTCAATATTTTATTTCAAAAATTTTACTGTGTATTCTCAAAAAATGTATAAATATACCCTCAAAATTTTAAATAGATGGATTCACTAGTTTTTTTTTATTAATTCCCAAAAATGGCCTTTTTTTCAATTGCCCAAAATGAGCAACACAACGCTTCTTCTTCTTTAAACCTTTTTACGACGCTGCGTACTGACCTCAAGAAAGTTTGAAGTTTGAAGAAAATAGTTTTAAGCAGAAGCGAATGGGGTTGTTTTTTGAGAAAATTGTCGGCTTATTATAGTGTACGCCAAGGTCTAGCATACAAATTTAAAATACAAAAAAAATGGCGTACGTAAAGTCGGGCGCGGACGACTTTGGGATACCCTGTATCACAAGCTTTCAATGAATGGTTCCTTCACAAAAAAACCAAAAACAGAAGAATTTTTAAGCAACAATTTTTTTTTTGACCGATGGTTCCTATGGGAGCCTTATGATATAGTCAACCGATTTCAATAAAATTTGACACAGTCACGAAACACAACGAATTTTGTATAAAAATCGTTTTTTTTTGGACCGATTGGTTCTATGGGAGCTATATGATATATTTAACTGATTTGGATCAAATTTAGTACAGTGCAAAGGAGTATAAAAAAACTTACGAATACCAAATTTTGTCCCAATATCTTAACAAACAAACGAAACACAACAAATTTTGTTCAATAATCGATTTTTTGGAAGATCGGCCCTATGGGAGCTACATGATATAGTCAACCGATTTTGTTCATATTAGGCACATTGCTTAAGTGCTCTAAAAAATTTCGAACACCAAATCTGGTTACGATATCTTTATTAAAAAACGAAATATAGCGAGTTTTGCTTTAAAAAAGTTAATTTGGACGATCGGTCCCATGGGAGCTATATGATATAGTCAACCGATTTTGATCAAATTTGGTACAATGCTTGGGAACTATAAAAAACTTTCGAATGCAAAATTACGATATCTTCAAAAACAAACGAGTAATTCATCTAAAACTTTTTTTTTCTAGGTCGTCGGAAACACCCCTATGGGAGCTACATAATTTAACACCGATATCAAAAAAATAAAATAAACTTGTCTCCTATAGAATTATATGGGACTTAATGTAGGTCCCTGTTCTGTTTGAGCAGTTATTAATAGAGATCCCCTATGCCTCTCTAAGGGGCCTAACAGGGAATAATTTTTTTTTTTTAATGTGAAAGTTTGGTTACTCTAGCTCTTACCATCTCTGAGATTTAAGCTTTAAAAGGGACAGACGGACATGGGTGTATCGACTTTTAAAACCCGTAATTCTGGAGATTTCTGAATGAACTTTTGAGTTTAAGCCTAGGATATTTAGATAAAGTAAAAGCAATATTATAATATTTTCTTTAAAAATAAACTTTAGAGAAGTGACTACGTGATGCCAACTGTGTTCATATGCAAATTTTGGTTTTTGTGCTTTGTAGGCAAATGCCACAAATTTTGTCAGTTGCAGTTTCAGCAAATTAATTCCCGACTTGTAGTATAGCGCTGCACAGCCCTTATGCAATTTATATTGTTTTTTTTTTTTTTTTTGGTTTGCATAATCATAACGCACAAATGCATAATACACAATTTTTGCTGTCAAAATTTGCCTTCAACAAAGGAAGTGCAGCTTTGCTCCGGCCAACTAACAACTACTATACGGTATCATCGTACTACAAAGTGGCCCAATAGATTTGCAAGTTTTCATACAAATTTTGGGATGATATTCGTTTTCTTGTTTTGTGGCTGTCCCTGACGGAAATACAAGTTTATGTTTTTGTAGCAAGTTTAAGTAAACAAGCAGCGCACTTCCTTTGTGCCAGTTCTAGAGATAGATATAGCTGCAGGAAATGCGCGTTCATGCCCCAAAATTTGTATTGTTTTTGGAGTGTCTAGCGAAAAATTACTTTTAGCCAAGTATTAAAAGCAAAGACTAAAGTAACACAATTTTTACCATACTTTTAGCTTACAGCTTTAAGCGAATTTCTATGCAAGATTACGCAAGGTGTAGTCTACATACATTACTTGGCAAAGACTTTATTTCCATATCCATTTGCTTATTTTATTTTATTGGTATTGGCATTTGAGCCACGTTGCCAAGAACTCAACCCAAAGGACTTACAACTTGAGCGTCATCCTTATACTCATCTTCAACTTTATGTGTAAGCGTCAGACTTTTTGTATTTATTACGTCATTTGATGTTACAAACTCGCATATTAAGTAGATTGATGTATTAATATTTAAACGACGATTTGTGGCGTGTGGTTTATGCTGTTCAGGGAGGGCCAAGAAAAATGACTTGAGCATATTTATAGCAAACACTAAGATAAGTACGTTTTGGCAAGAAACTTTTGACCTTTTCAAATGCTACAGACAAAACTTAAACATATAATACCAAAACCTATACGTAATATGTATATAATCGATTACATATGCTTCAAATGTTTTTCAAGTACTTTCAACGGATCTTGTTGAAATAACCAGTAACATATGCTAACATCCGACTTAGTCAACAATATGTAATTACCTTCATAAAATTGCCCTCACTTTGCAAGTGCAAACATAACCTCACTTCCTCGCATAAAACGGTCACATTAAAACGCGACACGCATTACTCGACTGACTCCATGTAAACTTTTTGTGTGCGTGGCTCATAAATAAAACATAAAGGCGCTCCAAATACGTTTTTATGATGACGGCAAGCAGTTGCTGCATGCCCCCAGACTCTGCCACCTATAACTTACTGGCTGGAAATATATTTTGAAAAATGTTTATAAAATAACGTTGAAACGTACAAGTCATAAATAATGTTTGAAAGATGATGGGCAAGGTGCGAGTACATCTATTTCTTTGCCTTTGACTTGCAAATATTGAATAGAAACTTGTATAAATTTTCTAACCAGCTACTTTATATAAATTGAGTGCTCTATGTATTATATGTGTAATATTTAATACGTTTAGGTTCGAAAAGGTTTTTATATTTACAAAACTAAGTTGTTGTATACTAAAAAATTCCTATCATTATAAAAAGCTTTAAACAAGCTGTCTCCAATGCGGTTATAAGAAATGAAATCCAATTTTGATTAGGCTAATGTCAGCGTTTGAGAGTTTTTGAATTTCAGTTATTATATAGAATTTTGTTCATAATTTATGTCTTTTTACAAGAGAAATATGGAATATGGATTCAACAACCAGTAGCGCACAGAGGGGCAAGTGGGTTAATTTGTCCCGGGCCCCGCGTTCAAGGGGCCCCGCTCAAGCCGATGGAAAAAAAAAAACAAAAAAAAAGAGAAAAAAGTTGGTACGCGCAGATAAATTCCTGAAAATTTAGATTAGATTAACTAGATAGAGTGCTAGGATTGACGCTGTTCGCCCATTGAGTAACAACTATTAAGGTATTGTTCGCTTTTCTAGAAAAAGTTCTTGAAATGGATTTGTTACCAGAAATTCAGGTAGACATTGTGACTTTTCTCAAGTGGCTTCAGTCTTTTGGCTTCATCCTTTTGACAACCATATCGTAAAAATTTTTGCAATGCCTCGACATCACAAACAGAATTCGACAAAATCCAAAGTTAACGATGGAACAAGCAGCTCGCAGTGTTAATCAACTTTTGACTGACATTCGTCGCTTGAGAGATTCTTGGACAGCAATTCTGACAGAAGCTCAACTTGTTGCAACAAATTTAAAGATAACACCTGAGCTCAGAGAAAGCCAAAAGCGCATTCGAAAGAAGAAACGATTTCATGATGAAGAATCAGGCACAGAGCATGTACTTGAGAGCCCTGAGGAACGCTTTAAGGTTCAAGTCTTCTTAACACCAGTGGAACTCTTATTGAATGAGGCGAATTCTAGGATATCTGAATTGTCGAAGCTCTTCACATCTATCATTGAGCGACAGGGTAGTGTGAGTGATCTCGAATACGCTGCTCATGAATATGAAAATGCCTATCACAGCAACAAGTGCACTGAAAAACGCAAACCCGAGTGATTTTGTTGAGAGGGATCTGCGAGACGAAGTCGATTTGTTCGCAAGTAATGAAATGAGATACCAATTCCGCCTTGGAGCTACTGAACCTCATATCTTCGTATGGGTATGAGAATGTTTTGCCACAAGTATGTATCGCATTGAGACTTTTACTTATTTTGCCACCATCTGTTGCTTCCGGAGAAAGAGCCTTCAGCAAGCTTGCTCTAATCAAAAATAAAATGAGGTCCACCATGGGCGAGGACAGGTTTAATCACTTAATGATTATCAGCATTGAGCACGAAAAAGCGAGCTCTATCAGTATTGAGAAGATTATTGAAAGTTCAGTGCATGAAAGTCAAGGAAACGCCAGGATTAAATTGTTGTAACATTTATCAGCAGGTATATTGTTTAATCAATCTTCTGAAATGTAAAATTTATGCCACGATAACTGTACAGTGACATTAAAATTATATTATTATTAACAATAATAAATTGATATGTTCGTTTTATTCCTATTTCATTTATAATCCATTTATATGCAAATTTGAGGGAAAGTGCCCGACAATATTTTGCCCCGAGCCCACTTCAGCCTCTGTGCGCCCCTGTCAACAACAATTGCAAAGGAGCTTTCCAGTTTCTATAAGATATTACTTGCAATATATGGAAAACTAATACTACAATTTTTTTTTTTAAATTTTCAAGTAAATCTATAAGAAATAATATTAACGCAATTATTCTCAATTACTCATCAAACACATAAACAATCTCAAGTGTTCGGCCCTCCACATTCGAGTACCCAAACAGCCCATAACCAACTACTTAAAGGCGGCACTTACAACAAACAAGGACAACAAAAGGATGACAGTGGTAGAAACCAATTATGCAGCTCCCACATTATAATACTCGCTTGTGCATGTCCTCCAAAACCCAAATTGCAAACACATTCGATTAACATTTAATTGCAACTGCGGCTGCACAAATTCAGAAATCGGAATTTCTGTTCGACTTGCTCGACTCGATTCGATTTCCCTCCTCTCACTCTCTCTGCCCCACTATGTTTGTTGATTTTCAGTGTGTGTGTGAGCGGTGTCAATATTCAAATGGACAGTGTTGTATGATGTTTATTTATTTGTGAATTCGACGCTGATGATGCAGGTACTTTGAATAGAATATTTTATTTGCTGTTGTCAGTGTCAACAAGAGTTTAATTTGCAATTAACAACAGGGCGTATACGTGTTAAACCAAATACTTTGTGAAGTATTTATTTTGTACACCTAGACTAGTAGATAATCGTAATACAAATAACACCCTAACATTTGGAACATGTTTAATCAAATTGAGTCAATTCAAATTTGTAGGTATCGTAATGTTAGTCCAAATATTGATGAGAAGGTATCTCACCTTGGTGTAGAAATGGATAATCATTTTGCTTCGATACTTATATAAATTCATAGATTTGTGTGTAATCTGCTCCAAACACTGAGCTATTAGTGCGCTTAGGTAGTTAATTTCTTCAATGTATTTTTGATAGTAAACCTTCATTGTTTTGAAAATATATTAAGGCGATTAAATTGCATTTAATGCTGTCAGAATACGCCAATATTGGCGTAATGGTCCAAAAGGCGAAAAGCAGAAAATTAAATCCGCTCAAAAGCAAACTTTCGTTCTCAGATTATGCATATGCTGGCCAGCTACATTCTCAGAAGAGTAAGGACAAGGCGTCTTCACTGGGTAACTCGTTCTCAGAAAAGTTGTTTTCTTTGTATACGGAACTAAAAAGCTTTTTAGCCCTTTTATGTTTTTTTGTTCAGGAGCACCACAATTTTTAATTCTTGGTTTTGTTTCTAAAATATAATTATATAATTTTTGTTATTATGGTTTGTTTCTAAAATAAAAAATATATAATTTGTTAAACTTTATTTATTTTGTATAAATTTTTGTCTCAAAAAAAATATATATGTATACTAGCCGGCCTTCGGCACGCTCGCTCCGTTCGCTCGTCTAGAAACACGTTGACTATTTTCTAGATGAACTGCTAAATGGACAACGGTTGGGTGTCGTTCGTGAATTTGGAATGAGAAAATTCGCCATATTGCCTCGTTTCTGCTAATGCAACATCCTATTTCATATTGTGAAATTTCGTCATTCACATTGTCGGCTCTCACACCCAAAATCGCCATATCGCTTCCCTTATTGACGTATTTGCAGATATATTTTATTGATTTTACTGAGTTGCAATACTCGACGTTAATGTGGGCTTTATACGTTTTTGATAATAATGGCGAAAATGGAACAACCCAACGATTGTCAATTTCAATTTCTTGTTTTTGCACTTTGATTGTGGTTGATCTGCCATTGTCTTCTGTTGATCTACGGCGATATAATGGGTATCCATCGTAGCCCTTAACAGTGTCCGAAGTCAATGCCCTTGGATATCTTTTGAAGCATTTGCCGTCGATCATGCATGGTGATGTTAGGTTGAGCACACCATATGGTCCGTGGATCATATTCTTTGTGATAACCTCGAACAATTCTGGATCATTTGTTTGAACTGGGATTTCCGCCGATATCACATCATCAATTTTATGCGGTAGTATTTTCTGAGGTAATCCTCTCTTCTGCCATTCTACAGAATACATCCAGCAGCGAACCTCTCCGAATACACTGCTTTTGATAATAAGCAGGCCTGCTGTTTCATTGGGAAATTTCAGTGCTTGGCACTGATCACATACCTTGTTCATTGTTCCAATTACAACAGATTGACGCGAGCTATAATCGGTCGTATTGTTATATTCGAATGCAGCTCTGTGCAGATTGGATGCATTGCGCATTTGCCTGAATGTTCTTTGGATTAAATTCTGTTCTGCATGGTATTCATCTGATTGATTCTGATAATCCCGATTTCGTCTCATTCTCATTCAAGCATGTATGAGCAAAATGTGATCTTGCTTCTCTTAATCGATTCAACTCATTCCTTTGTAAACGTTGTTCCTCAGCTTCAGCTGTTCTTCGGGATGATTGCAATTGAGTTCTACGCGAACGTCTCCCAATGTTACGTCTTTTTGGCGGCATTATGTGCAAATATTGATCTGATCATATGTATTTTACCCAGAAATCAAAACATGAATCGTTTATAATTTTTGTGTTTCCTTTCGACAAAAACTATTAACTAAAAAATATTAGTTAATCTGACAATGTACACAATGCCAACCTAAATTAAAAAAAAATTGTATTGGAAAATCAAATTGTCCTTTTTAGTATTTTCGTCGCAATTTTGTTATATTTTCTCAACCCTAAACAATCCTTGGACTTCCACGAACATTTCAAGACCAAAATTAGCCAAATCGGTTCAGCCATTCGGGAGATCCTAAGCTTAGAAGGAACATAACATTGTGACACGAGAATTTTATATATAAGATAGATAATTAAACAAATAAGTAAGTACAAAAATATTTAAATACAAAAACGAAAATTAAAAAAAAAATAAATAAATATTAAACAAAGACTATTAAAAATCTAGCAACTATTTTTGGTCCCACGCTTCATTAGGAGTAGCAGACATAAGAAGAATATTTAGGATAGGTTTCCCTAATAAAGTTATTTAGAAAATTAAACGCTTGTCATTTTTATACCCTGAACGTTAAATTTTGGAGAGCTTGGTAAGATCAAGTTAATTTTTTGATTAAATATTAATAAAAACAATTAAAATCGTAAGTATTCGCTTCAAACGGTTCATATATATAAGTATATAGTCGAGTCGACAGATGAGTTAAGAACGTGAGATTAATAAGGTTCAATTCCGAGTTAAGCAATATTTATTTTATAGGCAAACATTAAGTTAATTGATATTCTAATGGCATAGTGATTCTCAAACTAATAAACTAATAGAAATAATCTAATAAAAAGTTTACAAGGTGTGTTCAAAAAGTATCGCGAATTTTAAATTTTCGCGGGTTACGTACGCGGTGTGTTCAAAAAGTATCGCGAATTTTGAATTTTCGCGGGTTACTTATATTCGAATTTAATTTTTTTTGTGGCGTTATGTCGGTACTCATGTCTCTCACTTATGCCGACAAGCTCGGCCATTTTGAATGTTCACTTAATTGTCGACAGCTGCTTTGCTTGCACGTGTTTTGGCTCTTCTTCGATTTTTAACTATTCAAAAAAATAGATCAATGAAACTGTCTCAAATTTTTGTGAAAAACGAAATTAAGAGCGCGAATGCATTCCGAATGTTGACTGTGGCATACGGAGAAGCTACCTTGGATTGAAGTAACGTTAATCGGTGGTACAAAATGTTCTCAGTAGGCCGAGAAGATGTGAGCGACGAAGAACGTGCCGGACGTATATATTTATAAGTACCATGACAGTTAGTAGAAAACACTTGAAGATATTCTTTCATAAGGAATCATAAACGAGTCACAAACATCATATGGAATATATACAAAAAATATTCCGTTACCTTTTCACATGGAAAAGGGGGAGGTCTATTTTGACAAAGTTTAGTTGATTCGTCGTTGTTCAGCTTAATATTAGGTTGTCAAAAAAGTCTTGCGGTATTTCCGCAAGCTTGTCTTTGCAAGCGCGTAGTTCTAGTTGTATTCGTCGCATCGGCTCACGCTAGAGCTTTTTGGAAAGCTCTTTTCACGTGCTAACACGTGTTTGATTAATTGTTGTTTGCATTTAGTTCTCATAGTCGGCCAAGAGCTGGACATGAGTCATCAAACCGTTATAAACCATTTGAAGAAGCTTGGATTGAAAAAGAAGCTCGATGTATGGGTGCCACACGACTTGACGCAAAAAAAATATTTTTGACCGTATGGATGCATGCGAATCGCTTCTGAATCGCAACAAAATCGACCCGTTTTTGAAGCGGATGGTGACTGGCGATGAAAAGTGGGTCACTTACGACAACGTGAAGCGTAAACGGTCGTGGTCGAAAAGCGGGGAAGCTGCCCAGACGGTGGCCAAGCCTGGATTGACGGCCAGGAAGGTTCTTCTGTGTGTTTGGTGGGATTGGCAGGGAATCATCCACTATGAGCTGCTCCCCTATAGCCAAACGCTCAATTCGGACCTGTACTGCCAACAACTGGACCGCTTGAATGCAGCACTCATGCAGAAGAGGCCATCTTTGATCAACAGAGGCCGAATTGTCTTCCATCAGGACAACGCCAGGCCACACACATCTTTGGTGACGCGCCAGAAGCTCCGGGAGCTCGGATGGGAGGTTCTTTTGCATCCACCGTATAGTCCGGATCTCGCACCAAGTGATTACCACCTATTTCTGTCCATGACGAACGCGCTTGGTAATCGGAAGTTGTCCACAAGAGAGTCCTATGAAAATTGGCTCTCCGAGTTTTTTGACAATAGGGAAGCGAGCTTCTATAAGAGGGGCATTATGAAGTTGGCATCTCGTTGGGAACTCGTCATCGAACAAAACGGCGCATATTTGACTTAAATCGCATTATTATAACCAATTTTATGAATAATTGAAAATTCAATAAAAATACCGCAAGACTTTTTTGACAACCTATATAATGCTATATAAAGCAAATGTCATATAATTGATAATCAATTGTTTGTCATGGACACGTCTTCTTGTAACTTAGTTAAGGTTCATTGAAATGCATTGTATTATCATAAAGAAGCGTTCACGCCAACAATAAAGCTTATCAGTTTTGTTTATTCAGACAAATAACTTTAAAAATAAAAACAAATTAAGAGCGACGGCTAAAAAATAAAAGTTTCGACTTGAGAATACGCTGCACTTGAGCTCTTATCTAAGACAAAAGCGTGACTAATCAACCGAATTCGAAATTCGATTTTGATTAAATTTTAAAAAAAGTTTTTTTTTTAGGATTTTTTAGATTTTTTCTCGTATGGGTTTCTCACAAAGATTTGGGGCACTAGCACGTCTTTGTTCCGGGAGGACAGGGTTTGTTGCTGCTTTAACTATCCTGGAGGAGATGCTCCAAGATGATAATGCCCTAATGGCAGCTTGGGTATCTGAGTAAGTACAGATGTGTGCTCCCCTAGTTCCCTTGTGGAGAATACTATGGGAGCAGATCTCTATGGAATGAATCTGTGCTTGAAAGACGCTGGGCCAAATGCCCATAGCAGTAGAGATTCTGGTGTTGTGTCCAACGACTCCTGCTCAGTTTTGGAACCTTCCGTAAACCATTTTTGCTACCGGAGATTTCCACTAGGGCTGCCATCAGTCTCTCCCAGTCTAACGACTTTGGAGAAGAGATCTAAATTTCTAATTATGAAATAATTCCGTGATCATAGGATCTGATCTAGAGCAGTTCGATACGTCAGGAAGGGAATATATAAGTGCGGCATGACCAGTGTCACTTGCTAAGAGTCTAGATGTGATCCGGATACGTAGTAGAGTCTTAGTTATCAGTTTTTTTGGAGTCAAACCAGTGTTGGGCAGTGTTTTTTCAGTTATCTGAATAACAAATAGATTAATCTTTAAATTAAGTTGAATGCGAGTTTTAATTTATATTGTTTTAATGATTTTTTTAATGATGCATTGAAATAAAAATAATATTTATGTTTAGGAAATAGAGTAATTTTCCATTTTATTTCAATTACTTTAATTACTATAATAATATTTATGCAAATATTGAATATTGGCAGGGCCGTAAAGAAATAATTCGGACACCGAAAATTATTTCGACCAATCCGTCCAATGTGGCCTTATGATACAGCCAACCGATTTTGATCAAATTTGGTACAGTGATTGGTAATAGGAAATTCCGCTTTGCAATATATTTTTAAAGCAACTCAAGGATTGACTTTAGGTCTTTTTTACACGGTTTTTTCTGGAACTTATTTAAAATAACTGCAGAATTAGGTGAAGTGCCTTTAAGGTCGGGATTTTCATTTCAGTCTAGAACTTAAGGTTCAAGGCAGCTTGGACGTATGCCATGCATATCTGGAGAACAACGAACATATCTAACATTGAATGTCTTCTTAGATAGCAATCCTAAACGTTAAAAACCATGGAAGGCGGGTTTTTGTTACAAACGAACAAAATTAGCAAAATAACTCAAAAATATTTCAATTGACCGCCTCTAATCATAAAAACTTAAGTTCAAAAAACTATATCAGATACTTTTCACTTGTCTACAACGTCTATTATAAGCCGTAAGATATGCTTCAAAAAAGTGTCATATGCTTGAGTTTAAAAAAGGGTAAGAAATAAGAATAGAAGGAAAAATGTATAAACTACCGCAAAATGATTAAGAGCCCCTTATCAGTGTAGAGGATGTAGTAAAAAGCAGTGTAGTAATGCGTCAACAACAACAATAACTCATAGAAACTAATCATACAAAGAGCATTGCTCAAATGTTGATATTGCATTGCTTGAATAAGAACCATGTAATAAATTTTCACTTCCGTTTTAACGATTATGTTGAATTCATTATAACTATTATTCAAAGTTCATTGATAAGTTTGCAGAGAAAATGCACCCGCTCTATCAGTTATTAAAAAAGTTATTACATGGAGGTATGTTCAAAAAGTATCGCGAATTTTGAATTTTCGCGGGTTGCGTACGCGGTGTGTTTAAAAAGTATCGCAGATTTTTGAATTTTCGCGGGCTACGTATATTCGAAATATGATTTTTTTGTGGCGTTATGTTGGTACTCATGTCTCTCCCTTATGCCGACAACCTCGGCCATTTTGAATGTTCACTTAATTGTTGACACCTGCTTTCCTTCCACGTGTTTTGGCTCCAAGGTAGAACAAATGTTCTCAGAAGCCTGAGCACTTCAACAACAGAGGAAAAAATTGATGAAGTGAAGAAAATGGCATTGGCCAATCGTCGAATCACCGGTAGAGAAGTTGCTGAGAACCTAGACATATAAATGGCTCGTGCCATTCGATTTTTATCAATGATTTGGGCATGAGACGGGTCGCCGCGAAATTCGTAGCAAAATTGCTTAATTTCGAGCAAAAACAACATCGCATGGACATTTCTAGTGAGATGTTGGACTCTGTTGACACAATTTTGCTCCAGAGGGTCATAACTGATGACGAATCGTGGGTTTATGGTTATGAAGTGGAAAACAAAGCTCGATCATCTCAATGGAAGCTGCAGCACGAATCAAGACCGAAAAAAGCGCGCCAAGTTCGGTCGAATGTGAAAGTTTTGCTTACAGTTTTCTTCGATTGGGGGGGCGTGGTGCATTACGAGTTATTGCCACAGGGTAGACGGTCAATAAGGAATATTACCTGCAAGGTATGTGCTAGTTGCGCGAAGCAATACGCCAGAAACTCCCGGATTTGTGGAAGAACAAAAATTTGCTTTTGCACCACGATGACGCCACTACTCACACATCGTTGCTTGTGCGCTACTTTTTGGCCAAAAACAACACCCTTACGATGCCGCAGCCACCGTATTCCCCAGATCTGGCCCCCTGTGACTTTTTCCTGTTCCCTAAACTGAAGAGGTCCATGAAAGGACGACGCTACGCTACGATTGACGAGATGAAGACGGCATCGAAGGAGGAGCTGAACATGATAAAAAAAAATATTTTTTGAAGTGCTTCGAAGATTGGAATACCCGTTGGCACAAGTGTATAATATCTCATGGGGATTACTTTGAAGGGGACAAAATAAATATTCATGAATAAATAAATAATTTTTGAAAAAACACAAAATTCGCGATACTTTTTGAACACACCTCGTATAAATAGCCGAAAAAAATGTGCGTCACTGGATTCCGAAGCAGCTCACAAAAAATAATAAGTTCGTAGTAAACGGCTTTGTAAAAAAGTTTCTCCACAATTTTATTGACTGACAAACCACACAAACTGTTGTTACTGCTGGCGCCATCTAGTGAGCTAGTGAGTGATATCTTACATATATAGACATTTCAACTAAAAACATTGCAAACTAAATTTCAATGCACTTTGAAATGTCATGATAAGATAAAGAAGCAACTTTATTAAGGAACAGTGAGCTAACGTCTATGAAGGACACATTCTAGTCGAAAAGTCCCGCTTTAAGTGTCACACTTTTTGTCTCCAGTATGCTATTTTTATAAATCGCTTAGCATTCTATAAAAAAGAAACAATTTGGCAACATTTTCTATTTGTTGACAATTCCTCCGCGAGTCGCACGTTTTTTGAGCACTTACCTAACAAGCGCCAGAAATACCATTTGAACACCAAAAAAATTTTGTTTTTTATGCCAACAATTCACCAAATACATCAGTAGTAAAAAAAAAACAAACAATTTTAGCGTTTGGTAGCACAAAATTGCGTCACTGATTTTACATTTTTCATTGAGATATTCGCATATTGTGAAAACGATTTGTTTGGGGGGGGAACTCGCAGTTGTTGCTGTTTTTACATTTTTTTGTTTGTCATGGAAACTGTTTTTATAAACCACCCTTCTCCCTCCCTCAGAGTCATCAACTAGTGACTGACTAAATGGCATTCTGTTGTTGCGCGGCAAACACACCAGCTTTGATTTTTCTAAATTGCTCTGTTTACTCTACGCAGTCACCAGTCAGTCACATCAAAGTTTTTCTTTTCCATTTTGGTATCCCTCTCTATGGAGAGTAAATATCTGTTGAGTCTGCCTTGGTGCAATGGATTGAAGCACCCTCCGAGAGTCGTTCAATGACTCGCGTTACAGAACATTAATATTTGATTTTGCTGTTTGTTTTTAATTTACTCAAAAGCAAATTTATTTAGATTTTCCACATGTGCCCCAGTCCTCTCCCTATAACGCCCTGTTCCACAAGATTTTTCTATGCGAGTTGTGCACTCTGGGAAATCGATACTCGGATGCTCGGATACTTGCCACTGACACTGCATACTAGACGGCTGAAGTGTGTGTTGCTAAAGTTTGAAGAGATGTGGCTGAGTGTGTCAGCAATTTCTATCTATATCTTTTTCATTGTTTGTTTCCCTGCTGAATTGTTCAACAGCGTTTGTATCGTTCTTTTCATTTCCCATTGGTCTATAGTTCGCAAACTATTCATTCACTATCAGTCCTGATTGTAATATGCTTTATATTTATGCCTTTAATTTCCTTTTAGTTCTTGAATTTTTTATTCTTCATTCTTTGTAGAGTGTTTATTGAGTTTTATGAAGAAAAAAGTCTAGTTTTGCCTATAACTAAAGCAATTCCTGCCTACACTAACGCATTTGTTATTTTAACTAACTATTATCTGAAAACTTAAGTAAACCACAAGACGAATTGTGTGAAAATATAAACTATTCTTAGCTCTGTTGGTTCTCGAAAAACTGGCAATATGAATATTATTACATTTTGTATCTCTTTTCTTCTCCCCTTCAGTGGTTGAGCGGGGGACCATTTGACAACATTCCGACGGCAGTTTTCATCTGCAAGTCGGGTTATTATTATTATTATATTTTGTATCTCTTTTCTTCTCCCCTTCAGTGGTTGAGCGGGGGACCATTTGAAAACATTATTATAATTATTATTGGGTGTATAAGTGTAGTGCGACCCAGGTGGATCTATTGTACCCCCTTCATGGCTAAGAGCTCTCCCAAAAGTCCAAAGGCCTACATGTATTACAGTACTTTATTTGGACTTATACTAACAACGGTCTCTGGTGGTAGAACGTACATGCCCATGAAGTGGATCCCATCGAACTAAATTGGGGAGTCCCAACCCGATGTTACTGCTGTTTCCGGTGTAGCGTCCTCAAGCAGTGAGAGTTCTTCACTGTTAAGGATCATCTGAGGGTATTCCTCAGGCACAATCGTTACCTTCAACATCTTGGCAACGGCCGCATATGAAGGTCCCTCCTTAGTCACCAAGGATGTCGAGGGTCGGTCCTCCTGAACCCTTCTTCTTCTCTTTTATTCTCCTGTTAGGAGCTACTTTTGGTGATTTCGCAAATTAGGGCCGATCCTCGTCAAGGTCACGGTCCTCAAACTGTTTCGCAACAATTCCCGCAGGGGTGTCCTGCGGCGATTTCAAAAATTTTTTAAAATTACTACTCATTTCCCACGAGTTGCAGAGAAATATTCGGTCCACCCGGGCAGAGATCCGCAATACCCGGGTAAGGCTCACTAGACTAGGCGGTCGCTACTTGCCTAGACTCTCCGTTAGCGACTAGGCTGTTTGTTAACCGGGCCCCCAGCCAGGCTGACTTTCGGCAAGAGTCGAATGAACCTTAGTCCGACCCGGGGATGTGGAAATTTTTTGGAGTTACCAGCTGCAGCCCGACTACTATTAGCCAGCCCCCTTAGCACTTCAAAGCCTAAATAAGGGGCTGTTTCCAGCCGCCCTTGTGTGGAGAGTGTAGTCGCACTTTCGAGCCAGCAAATGTTACGGCGGGAGTTGCGGGACTCGGCAGGCGGCCTTATATTAGATGAATATGGTTAAATTATTTTATTTCCTTTTTCTTCTCTGTTGTACTTATATTTGATTTATATAGGAACGAAGTGGTACAATTTATTTGCAAAATACATAATTTCCGAGAAATTTCGCGAAGTTTTTCAATTTTGTACTGTCTTACGATCGTCACTTCTTGCTACAGTCAGCTATTCGATTGTGCGTAAAGACGTATCTTTATCATTTGAGTAACTTTTGCAATTTGTTATTTTATGAATTTTGAGCTAATTTATAACTTTTAAACTTAAAAATATATAAAAGATAAGATGAAAAGACACAACGATAGTTCACTTACTAAAGTTGAAAAAAATGGTCAAATTCTAAAGCAAAACATAACTAAAGTAATGTGGGTGAAAGCCAAAATGAATCACTTCAAGACGACACGATTAAAATTAGAAGAAGAAGAACTTATTGGTATTTAGTTTTATAGAGATAAGATATCTTCATCATACGAGCACGATATTTTGTGGTATGCCATGATGTCGTATTCTTAAAAAAAAACGTAAAACGCAAAGATTATATGTAGGCACTTAAGTTAAATTAAATCTTTGGATGACTTAAAAACAATTTATACCAATTCTATTGCAAACCTTGCTTCAAAACATTAAATGTGGATTACCTGAAAAAAACAAGAACTATTATGAAAGCAGCACCCTTCATAGTGAGATGAACACCTATTCTAAAAAATATGGGACTGTCTTTCTTTTATTTATTTTTATTTAAGTGATTAATTGCCTATAAAATATGATAATGGATATAAAACTATTTTAATTGCAATCAGTCGTTGAAAAATGTCCACCAACGTATGTCGCAACGATGTATTGTTATCTTTCCATGACGAAAAATTAAATTATGTTACTTTTTGGGTCAATACTCTGGACTAAAAAACCCCTGTTGTAAGTACACATCTTTTATATCTAATAGCACATTCACAGTGGTATTGTAAGGAGCTACATCCAAGAGCTCCAGGAATCTTAGTTAAGCGACCCTGCTTTTTATTGAGCCCAACATAAACTTTCTTGTGCAAAGGAAACTATACGAAATATTCTAAAAATCTCAAAATTATTTTTAGACCAAAATTCCTAGCTCTTTTATATTCGTCACTCATTTGCATAAAATTTAAATACTTCTATCTTGGCATTTTTAAAAGTCTTTAAACTTGCACAAATTTCAAATAATATTATTTGGTCATTTCTAGTTATATAAATGGATTTTTATCTATGCTGCCACTGACAGCTGCTGCCTTCCCATACAAAAATCGTTTGCAAATCCTTGACACTTTTCAAATGGAGAACATGTCTTTATAAAAAGGGATATGCCAACTTGACCCATTTGTATATTATATACATTTATACTCTCATCTTCGCTTCGGATTAGTAAATTTATTTTACTAAAATGTTTCTTAAAATACTTAAATTTCTATTTTTCCACAAAAATAGCACTCAAGCTAACCCAAAGTAGGCTTAAGCACTCACATGAGCAGAGTTCAGACTTGTGCCAGCTGTTAATATTTTGACAATGATGCATAAGCCCATGGAGCTGGAAGAGAGATGGAGCTGCTACTGTTTTGTATATATGTACAACAGTGCAGTCCTAATGCCAGCCATTTGGACAGACGGCTGGTAAGATGAATGTCGACAGTTGGATGGAAATCCAAATTTCATATTCAGGCCAGGCCACTCGTCAACTCATGTCTCGACACGAAATAAACCATTTTATGGTAGATGCTTTTGTAGTTGCCGCTCTTAGCCCTTGTTATACTTCCCGCACCTTCATTAGTTATTCAAAAATTGTCGAGCACAACTGGAAAAGTGTCAGAAGGGCTTCGTTTGTCTTAGGCAGAGATACAATAACATATGTGCTTCGACCTTGTGTTGGAATAGACAGGACAGGTACCGGGCCACAGATGACTGATGAAATGGACAAGTCGAATCAAAATCTATTTTTATTTTGCAGAATTTGAAGCAGGGCTGTGTTTCTGTTTTTGTGACTTTGTTAGCTAAGTAAAAAAGGATTTCGTTAAACATTCTTCTTTTTACATTTTTATTGATTCGATTCTTCTCACAGCCTGAAATATTACAAAAGGGCAACAATCTCTCTTTCTTGCTATTTGCGTGTAAAGAATGGTGCACAGAGGACTATTTTTAGTAAAAACTATTTTGAGACAAATATTATGTACCGTGCAAAAAGATTAAGGAATACGAAGATGTAAATGAATCTCAGAGTATTTCAATAGTCTGGCCTCAAAAACAGTACAGAGAGCTCCAATTTAGATACACCTTAGAAACGAAGAATGAAGAATGTGAAAGACCAATAATATACCAAAAAGAAGCTAGAGAAAGACTCCTTACTTGAAGTACAATTACAAACGCCAAAGGTAACAATAACAAGCTGAAACTGGCCACTAAATTATGAAGAAAGCAGAATGAGGCAATGAAAGTAAAAGTTAAGTCCCTCAATGAGGTCTACGAATAAAATCCAAATCAGAGTCGTTAATTTTTATTATACATATATGATATATCAGAGTGAAGTTGGTATGTATTAAATGTTCTTTCGACGATTTGTTAGAGATCTTCAACGCAGTGTTGGAAGATTAATTTGAAGAGATGTATAATATAGAATCGACAAACTATCCTGACGAAAGCTTGGAAACAGTTGGGACGGAACATATTTACCTCAATTGAACCAGATCGTGGATGATGGGACAAATGGACCCAAGACGCAGCAAAATGTGGCCATCAATAAATGCAGCAAGCTTCAAAGACTAGAATGCATATCTCTCTCGGGAGCGATGCGTACCTGTCCGACAGCTGTCATGGAGTTAGTCCTTGGACTCACACCACTGCACATCTTCATCAAAATGTCAGCCATGCAGAGTGTATCTAAATCACATCTGGACTCTTAGCAAGTGACACTTGTCATGCCGCACTTATATATTCCCTTCCTGACGTATCGATCTGCTCTAGATCAGATCACGGAACTTTTTCATAACAATAAATTTAAAATCCCCGGTGGCAACAATGGTTCACATATAGGTCTAAAACTGAGCAGGGTGTTGGAATCATTGGACCCAATCTCTACCGTAATGGGCATCTGGCCCAGCGTCTTTCAAGCAGAGATTCATGCCATAGAGATCTGCGGCCTTAATATCCTTCTCAAGGGAACTAGGGGCGCTAACATATGCATTTTTTCAGATAGCCAAGCTGCTATTAGGGCATTGTCATCCTGGAGCATCTCCTCCAGGATGGTTAAAGAATGCTATAACTACCTCCAAGCCCTGTCCGCCCGGAAAAAAGTCGTACTATGTTTGGTGCCCGGACAATCGGGAGTGGATGGTAACACGATCGCCGGCGATATAGCATCTCCTGCGCCGTTTTGTGGTATTGGTTGGTCCACACTCAAAACCATGATAAACTAATGGGCCATAGGATATACTGGTTCTGCCTTCCGGGGCCTCGTCAAGCAAAAGTGCTTGTCAAACCCCTGGACGCGGTCTTGGCAGAGCGGACCTAAAGCTCCTGGTGGCTCTGGCCACCACACTGTTAGATATCATCTACAGAAAGTTGGCCTATCGGACTCTTCAAAGTGCATCGTCTAGAAGACGATGAAACCACCAGACATATATAATGGATGAAACCCGCACTCAGACAATCATATTGGACTGTGTGTCTATTTCCATAGGAGACAAAGGGCACCCAAGAGAGTGTCTAATATATAGCATAAGAGAAGATACTCATGGAATGTAAGTCTTCAACTGGACAAGTCAGACTCTGGTTAGATTTCAATGAAGTCCCCGTCGTGTAGAAGAAGTTAATTTCAATTATTTGTATGGCCGTTTGCCAAATTATTTGAAAAGCTTACATTTTCATTCCGTTGCATTGAATAATATTATCTCTCAAGTATTACCTTATAACCATAAGAAATCCTAGAACTTTTAGAAGACAGCCCACCATTTGAATGTCATAAATTAATGGAGTGGCCGACAGACTACCTACGTCACAATGGTCTTAATTGGTGAACGTGCTGTAAAATGGATAGAAAATCTGCAATTGAAAGATTACAATGGCTGATTAAGGTAGTGGCACTCGTTCAGAGTGACAAGAAAATAACTCTTTGAATATAAGGTAATTCATTTACACACCATATATGATGAGGATACCCACAAAGCGTTGAACGTTGGTCAATAAGCCCATAAAGTGAATTACGGCTTTGTGAATTGGTCAATTGTCAACGGCACTGACAACAATTGTTGTCATTGAACTTGTTAATGAGTTAGGAAGTTCACCAAAAGAGCTCTCAATGGCGATAAATGTCAATTGCAGTGACTGCAGATTACGCTTATTGTCATAGGATTCAGACCAGCCGAATCAACTCGAGCTGGGGTATATGCAATAACGTCTTACTTCTAGACAAAAGCCTTTAAAAGTATTACATGATGTTCAGAACTGAGTTAGGTTTTTTGATGGTAGGAACAGAAAGCAATTGCTGTCATATAAATGGTGTAGGGTTATTCAATTAAGGGATTGAATTGTACTTACTCTGCATTCATCTTTTAAAATGTTCTTGGCACTAAAATCGTGATTATATTGAAAAGTTAGCTTACAAAAAAGTAGAAAACTCTTTTTACACAATTGTGACACTTTGCACTTTGTTTGACCAAGTTTCATGATTTGCTTTTTTTTCATGTTGCAAGTTGTTGCCAACGTAGATATTTTCTCAACAGAACCCAAAGATAACAGACACCTCCAGCTGTTTTTAAGTTTTCGTAACCGACTATCATTGAAATTGACAGCAATGGACTGCAGTTAAAGGGCTTAGCTGCTTTTGAGCTCAAAGGATATGCTATAGATAGAAATTGATTTGGTGCAGTTAAATTCAAAAGCCTTGGCCGGTTCTTTACATTATCAACGTTAAGCTCTTAGTTCTTACCTTTAGTTTTAGCTGGCATTGCATTATATTGAATTTTATGAACTTTTACAAATTGTCTATTCTGGCAGCTAAATGTTCTCACCTCTAACTTGCCTTAGAGAACCAGTTGTTGCCTCCTTCGCCATGAGGCACAATATCAAGATGTCAAGCAAATTGATTTATTACTGCCAGTGGCAAAGCCACAGGTGTCCTTTAAAGGACATGAGAGTTTCATACTGTTGACAGCGGTTGCGGCTACATTTGGCAGGCTGTGGCTTGTCCACAGAAATACTCGTGTCCTTCCATTTTGTGGTTTTTGTTGGCTGACAAGTCGTCGAAATGAAAACTCGCGTATTTCTAACTACCGTGCACCTGTCATGGCCATGAATAATGATAGCTTCAATACCGATAAATCTTGCTCACACTTAAAATCGAATTTCTTGAAGAATGGAACCGCTTTATTGGCTTTTAATGCGACTCGGCTGCCCTGAAAAGTGACGTCATTGTGTGCTTTGTTGATTTCGGTCACGCTCTTCTAATTCGAATTTAATGCCTGCTGCTCCAAAATGTCAACCAACTATTGCAGAGGCAGGTGAGCCCAGAAGGAGTCTGCGGTTTAACACGTGACATTTTGTGTCTTGTCCTGTTGACAGTTTAATTGAAACTAAATCCTGCTGACGTGTTGAGAAAAGAAAAATATGTTTTTTTCTTAATTTTGCTGTTAGGAAAACATCTTCTTTTCTTAGTTTTATATGCCTTGAGTGGTCTTCTTCGGATGAATGCAATTTTGTTGGCGTAAGAATACTCAACAATCTCAATAAATTTCAAAGACTATGTGGCTGAATGCAAGCTGCGAACACTCTCATGCATAAAATTCAAAACAAAATATTTTCCTTGCTTTTAATATGGCTACATGAGCAGAGCCTTAAAAAGTGAACTTTATTTTTTAGTCTAACTTATGTGTTCAAAGTTTCACGTTTAAAATTTATAGATACTTCAAAGTAAAAGTTTTCGGAGCTTACTTTTTTTTAAACACCTATCTGATCCAAGCATTTTCGTTGCGGGATGTAAAGGAAAATCTGTTAGATGATGAAGGAAGTGCACCAGGAGTATTCAGGGAGTATGATTATTCGTGATGTGGCCAATTATAGACGAATTCTGAGTTGCTACCAAGCGGATCAGGAACAACAAATCTCTCGCATTCAAAGGTCTTTTTTACAGTATACTAGACAGTTAGAGAAGAGCATGCCTAATGATTGGAATTTAGGTGTGCTTTGGCTTTACGATATGTGCCAACTATCGCCGTATCTATATCATTCAAGAAACAGTTGGGAGATTGCGTAAATAGCTGGGTATGGCTGCATTTATTCATAACGACGCTGAGTAATAAACAGCTACGTCAAGATAGGAAAGGACCTTTCAAAACCTTTTTTATGCATTTTGAAGAGGTACCGAAGACTTTACACCAGTTACAAAATAATGGCCCAGGATAAATCTGGAGGTTATATAAGTCCAAGTACATGCTCTCTCCAAATAGCTCAAATTAACGCAGACACAATCTGATTTCGGTTTGATGTTCAGAAGGACTTTTGCTACCATGGCATTCAACCATTAAAGAAATGGTGACAGCTCTCGCGGAACGTAGTTAATATTGTATTTTACCGATGATAGCCCGCACACAGTTTTAGTATCTTTTCTGCTTCTGAGTTTTTTTTTACTGTTTGAATACCCGGAGCAAGAGCAAAGACGCTAGTCTGGCAGAATTCTTCAACAATATTCCACTTTTTTAACAATGAACAAGGAAAAAGGATCGTTAATGCCTATTTTTACATGGCAAGCATGCAGCATGCTTTAGCTGTCGAAAAGACAATTCGTGATAATTCTAAATTTTGGTATTTTAGATATTGAAAATTTAGAAAAAAAAAGATTTGAAAGATCAGTTTAGAAAATATATCGAGTAATAGAGCTGAATAGCGTATCTCCAAGTGGGTGCCACTATTGTGGTATAAATTGCTCTTTTGCATCGTAGAGGAAGAGGACTTTTCGTATTCAGCAGCAAATTCATTTTAATCATTTTAAAGCGACATCTTTTAATTGTTTGGTTTATATGCGATCGAAATGTTAGCCGGTTGTCGAGTATCACTCCAAGATACTTTGCTCCACTTTGAATATAAAGGGGCTGGTTATCTAGTCATACTGCGGGTAGAGTCTTCCTCTTTAAAGTGTATAAACCCGACTGACGTTTGGTCGGATTTAAGGTAATATTCCACATGCGAGTCCAGCTCTCAATCAGGTGGATGTACTCTTGTATCTTGTCAGCTACTTCATACTCGCAGGATGATGTGAAAAATATTGCCAGGTCGTCAGCGTATGGAGCGATTAGCATTTTGTCGTTCACAACATCCTGAATTAACTGCATTGGGGTAGGGAGTCAGCAGTGTACAGACTGTAAAGAAGCGGCGCAAGAACGCTTCCTTGAGGTACTCCAGCTCTCATCAGCCTGACAGTGGAAAGCGTGTTTTTGATGTTGATTTGGAATCTTCTGTCCTCAAGGTATGATCGCAATTTGGCAAACTATGAAGCAAGAAGTAAGACCGATCAGTCAAACTCTGTCAAACTCCTGTTTGACATCGGTAAATACCCCAAAACAGTATACTTTGTCGTCGAAAGCTTTAAGAATATGGTTAGCCACTCTATTTGCCTGCTCGGCGGTGCCCGTGTCCTTCCCTAAATACAAATTGATGGTCAGGTAAATAATTGTTATGTTCATTGATCCTTTTAGCCGTCAACGTCTCCCAAACTTTGGCAAGAGTGGGGAGGCAGCTTATTGGACGATAGGATTTTGGGTCCGACTCATCTTTTCCAGGTTTCCTGATCATAGTAATGAGAGCTATTTTCCATTGGGCAGAAGGAAAGGCTTTGCTTGGCAAGAATCGTAGGATAGCATGATGTATTCTGTCATGACCTGGCGCCTTTGACTTAGGAAGCTTTGTTATGTTTTCTTCAATCACATCATATCGGATGGGACGAACAGGCAACGTCATTTGGAGTGGTGTGTCAATGATACTGAGAGTTTGTCTTACTTCTTCATCCATGGCCAGCTTAAAAGGCGTAAATCGCTCTTCGAGTCGCTGAGCAAATGTATCCGCTTGTTCATTTGTATTTGAACAGTAACTACCATCATGACACGTTACAGGAACTGGACCGTGTGCAAATTTTGTTTTTAAATATACATATGTTTTTTAACCGCCTTTTCGAAGGAATATGTAAAAAAGTAATCGTTTTTTACCGGCGCATTAATGCATGGCCAAAATGCCTTATATAATATTTTCGATTATTAAATTCAACAAAATTTTCACTGTTGCACATCATCACGACTGATTCACACTTATTTATTTATTTAAAAAATATTTTATGTTGGCAACATTTTCAAGCTTATATTTTCTGAATAAAACAAAAATAATCACTGTTATTTATAATTTTTATTTATTTTCTTTGGTATGACGAAAAAATTAAAATTTTATTTTCAATGTAGCACTTGCTTTATGTCAATATTTTTCCTCCATCCTTACTATTCATAATTGTTCTACAATAAATAAAAGAATTTTAAAGTAAATAAAAAAATATAAATATGTACTTATATGTATTTATTTTATTTATAAAAATTTCCAGCAAAATTTATTGATATTAAAAATTCATTTGTCTCTCAACTTGACTAGCACGCACAGAAATCTGTCAAAAGTTTTAAGGGCTGTAATAAATCTAAATCTGGTCGAAGGGTTGCCAACTTCAATATTGACGCATATGTGAAATCAGCGCGTAAAAGATTTATCGTTGGTAAGGTTCAATAAAACAGCTGTACAATCATTTCCACCAAAAAAAGAGAACAAATTGCGAATTCATGGTGAGGTTCACAGTGCGTAAGTGTAACAATTACACCAGTAAACTTTTAGCGGAAAGCATATACTGTATATACCTACATAGATATTCCATTAAAAGCTAGAAACCATTACGCAAACATTCTGCATGACATTTTTCAAACAAAATTCGCGTGGAAGATAATTTCTAATGCTGCTTTCATTAACACGCTTTACATTATGGACGACATTATAATGATTCCTCATCCAGCATCGAAACTATTGATTTTCTGACAAATTCTGCACAGTAGCTGCCAACGTCAGGCTACTTCTAAAGTATAGAATGCTGCAGATGCAGATTGCAAAATTGACAGCTCCAGTGCCCGGTATAAGATTATGACAGGCTCCGCCGAGGATGACACTCCCAAAGAGCACTATGCTTTATCTCGACTGGCAGTGCCTATAAGCTGCGCATCATTGAGGTGGCCTATTTATGCGCCATAAAAGCTGTCAGAGTCAAACTTTAATGCCATAAATAAGCAGCAGAATCTGCAGCTACAGCCAAGTAGCCGCATAGAATCATAGAGTAAAACTTTTCCAACACTTTAAGCCCTGGAGCTAGCTGCAATTATTAAAAATTTATTGATTTGTCGATTATGTTCATGTAAAGAGTTCGGTGGCAGTTTCAGTCAAGTAAAGTGCGAGCAGCTTAAAAGTGCTGGCAAAGGATTGGGGAGTTGCTCCAGACCACTCTTGGTTTGGAGCCCCAAGCTTGATGGCGGCAAATGGCAATGTGCAGACATGCTTTTGCCTTGTAGAAAATGCTCTTAATCTGATTGCAGCACGATGTCGAGGACGACATGAAGTTGGCCATGTCTAGCAAGTAAAAAAAAGAAAAAATCCCACTGAATGAAAAATATTTATGCAGTTGAATGGAGAGCAAAACTTTCAAGATTATAAATCAAAACTTTCAATTTTCTTTAGTCTTTTCTTATACACTACAATGCCCCATAGGCAGGGGCGTTATGATTTTGGAAAGAGGTTTATAGTTACAATGTATTAAGCCAGAAAAAATAATAATCATATTATTATATGTATTCTGAGCACAATGTGCTAAGATCACAAAGTTTTGGAATTAAATCGAAACTTGGTGGATTTGATAAAAAAAGCAAGAAATGCTCTGAAACAAGACTACATTAATCTGGCAATTCCCAGTATTACCATCCATGTAACGCGAAAGTCTCATAATAGCATTTAATTTAAAATTATTTTTATTTATTTTTTTTTTTAATTTTTTTTTATTATACAGGGTGCGCCAAAGAAACTCACTTATTTGAAAAAATTCCCGCGCGGTGTGTTGGGCGGGTAGAGGTGCGAGAGAGGGCACATCTGGAGGGGGAAGCTCCCAAGGTTGCTTCTCCCTCCACCCTCCCTTCAGTCAGTTGCCATCATTCTCTGGTCTAGAGAGCAGCGGGCCTTCGCAGTCGAGAGCTTCTTTTATAACGGTCGCTCACTTGTTGCTACGCAACGTGCCTTCCGCTCTCGCTTTGAAATTCCTCCTCACAGACTCGTTCCTGGCCGTAATTCGATTCTGTCGTGGGTTAACTCATTTCGGGAGTGTGGAAGTGTCGCTAAACCCAGAAATGGACTTCAACGGACCATCAGAATTCAGGAAAATGTCGAAAGAGTGAGGCAGTCAGTTGTGCGTTCTCCCCGGCGTTCGGCTCGCAAACACGCAGCTGCTATGGGAATTTCTGAAACCACTGTTCGACGAATTCTCCATGAAGACCTTCACTTTCATCCCTATAAATTGGCTGTTGTGCAAGAATTAACTGAACGCGATTTTTTTGCCCGTCAAAATGCCTGTGACATGCTGGTTGACAACCTGCCTGAAGACGCGGTCGTTTTTTTCAGTGACGAGGCTCACTTCCACATTTCCGGCTGCGTCAACAAGCAAAACATGCGTTATTGGTGTGGTGTAAATCCACGTGAGCTTCTCCAGAAGCCAATTAACTGTGAGCGAGTTACTGTCTGGTGAGCGATGTCGGTAATGGGAATAATTGGTCCTTATTTTTTTGAAGAAAACGAACGCGCAGTTACCGTGAATGGAGCTCATTACAGGAACATGATCGAGGAATTTTTTCTTCCAAGACTCGAAGAAATAGACGTTAGGAACGTGTGGTTTCATCAAGATAGAGCCACAGCACACACAGCATGAGACTCAATGAATTTGTTGCGACAACATTTCACCGACCGCCTCATCTCTCTCAGAGGCGATCTCCAATGGCCGGCACGCTCTCCAGATTTGACGCCATGCGATTTCTTTTTATGGGGTTATTTGAAATCTCTGGTTTATGTCGATCGACCACGGACCATAGCACACCTCAAGAACAACATTCGCGACGCCATTGCCAACATACCGATTGATATGCTGCAAAGAGTGGATACGAATTTCAAAAATCGACTTCATCAGTGTATGCTTTGATCAAATCGCGGGCTTTAGTATGTATTCTAAAACCATCTCGAAAGGGTGTTTGTTTCATTGATAATTGGAATTGTTGATCAATTTAATGGTTATCCAAATTCCAGGATGAGCATCACATAAGTCTTATATATGAAGATCTACCACTTAAAAAAAAAAATATTATAAAAAATGTATAAGCTAGAGAATTAAAACTTCGCTGTCCCAGATTGAGGCGCTTTTCCTGTGCTGCTTTTTATACTCTCAGCCGCAAACGACAAAGTTTCCTGAAAAGGAGACAAATATCAAATGGAATATATTTTTTTATGTTATGAGAAACATTCTGACATCTATTGATTGACTGGCATGCCGTGACAATGGTAGCAAAAATATTTACAACAAATGCAATTAGTGTTGAAATGCAGTTATTTTATTTTCAAAAACTCTTCCAGTTGGACAATATGGAATGCAGTAATTTCTTTGTTTTCAAACACATCCAGACACACTGACATAAATGAATTCATTCCTTACATTTTATGGCTCAATGTGTGCTCATTTAAGTCCTGCCATATAACTATGCATATAGAACTCACCCGCACACATGCTTACAGAAATATATGGAAAATGCTTTATGAAAATATTTTGGGAACCTTTGTTATTGTGGTTGCTGTAGAAAATGTAATCAAGGAACCATATAAATGAATTTTAAATTCAAAATTGCACACATATTTCATATAAGTACACATGCATATGTTTGTCCTGCATACAAAATGTGTAAGTGTGTGTGGATGTAACCACAAAATATTCATATGAAAGTCGACTCCATAGATAACTTTTCAAAACGAGTCTTGATGGCATATCCTTGCCGCCTTTCGCCACTCCTGACAAGAGCAATCCTAGCAGCACAAAGGCATTGCTGTGCATCAAAGTCAATATTTTTGTGCAGTAGCTACAGGCCAGCAAATTAGCATGCCAGACAAGTCTTCTGTGTTCATCCAAAATTTGCACTTTTATTACCAGCAGGAAGTCATAATTACACATCAAAGGCTTGACAACTTTTTAAAAGCAAAATAAACACATAATTTGTTTACCAAACACGTTTATTCCATGCTCCACTTAAAGTTGACCTCAAGTTTCTTGGACCAAAACTTTTGGACGAGTTGAGCATTACATCATTTGTAAGAACTTGGACTTTTGACTTTCTAATTGAAAATTCCAAGTGCATGCTGATGAAATTATATAACCCGGAGAACTCAGTCATACTTCTTTGGGTGCACTGGTAAAAATTATAGAGCATGATTTGGTGAAAACAAAATGAGTTTTATGTTTAATAGTGAATTCTATTTTAGTACAATCGCTAAAGCACTGCAGGAAAATAGTTATAAAAATCTAAAAATAATGCGCCTAATTTGAAATATTTCCAGATATTTTTATATATTAATCAATTAAATCTGGTTTTCTACATTTACGATATTGCCGACAGTTTTCACATCACCAAAAAGTACAATTTGCGCGTTTATTTGTGGCATCTGTTAAAAAAATATTTGTGGAAAAATTTATTAAAACAGTGACGCTTTCTTCAAAGAGGCATAATGCTTAGCTTTAAAGTACGGTATGAACTCGGTAACCACAACTAATAGAAATCTAAGTAATTTCACTTATTGAGGATGTTGCAACCACCGAGGAAAGATCGTCTCACGCAGCTCTTTCAGAAATAGGAAAAAGAGTTACAATGCTATACTTCGTTACGAAAAATTAAATATTTAATAACGACAAAGCATTGTATGGAACATTGAACTGCTCACTTAATACAAAATATGATCAATAAACCCTTCATTGTTCGCTGCGAAAACGTAGACTTCGATATTATAGAAAATAGTTGATGTTACAAATTAAAGAAACTCATAAAACTTCGTTTTTTTTTTTAAATAATAGTAGAAAGATGTTAGATTTTATCAGTGTGAACTTGACGGACTTTTAAATGCATTACGCTACGATTTTAAGGTTCTGGAATTCAATTTTAAACAACGCAATTAAAATAAGATGAGAAAATAACTAATTATAACGGTCAAAAAGTTGTATTTTCATTAAGTCACAGCTTAAACGAGTTGTGAATTGTAAACGCTAAAAAACAAAAATAAAAAAAACAGAAATTAATTGTTTAAATTGTATCAATCAAATTGTAAAATTTAAGGTCAGAGCATATTCGAGGCAAACCCTCAAAAGTTAATTTAAATATGATCAGAAGAAATTATAACTCAACAATATGCAGTATTGTATATGTATATGTAACAAAATAACCTTTTGGTTATTGTTTAATGGTTCAAGGATCAGATCCAGAATATGGTCAGTGGGGAATTTGGTCAGAGGGGAGTTTATCACTTCGATGTGTATATGTATATAACATAGTTCAGTAAACGAAGATAAAAAAATACTTAATGGATGAAACTTTCAGGGCTCGTTAGGGAACTTGTTCTAAGCATAAACCGAGTTTACTTATTTATGGGTAGGGCGTGGCACCGTTCCCTAACAATATATGTTGGTACAGAGTTTTTATGATATCTTATAGATATCTATCAAGCTAAGAGTGAAGTTAAGCTATCAAACACGATTTAAATCAAAACAAAAGGTTTATTGATTCAAGCATAATGCCTGTTTACAGTTAGAAGTAGAGGTGGAGAACTATCGATAGTACTATCAGCACTATCGATGGTTGAGCACTATGAAGTATTTTGACAATGTGTCGAATATAAAGAAAAAAGTCGGGATTCCCTCATACTCAGTGTGTCGAGGGTTGAAAAGTTGGCATGTGATTGCAGCAGCACGGATTCGGATAAAAAAACGTCAGATGACAAAAAATTGGCAAAGTGCATTAACTGCGGAAAGGAGTAGAAAAATAGCGGAAATATTTCAAACTTGCACTATCATCTGAAAAGATTCCACCCTGGCTTGGAAAATCATGTTTCCGCGGATACTGACAATATCGCATCGACAAGCGGCAGTTGTAGATCGTCGATGCATTCTGTAGCTTCGCCTAATTGTTTCGATGAGCAGATACAGGCTCAAGGAAGAAAATGTGAACATTCTTTAATTCTTGAACCAAAACTTTTGGATCAAAAAATCATAAATATTTTTTATTGTTTAAAAATTAAACAAACTTTAAATTTAAAACCAAATTTTTATATTATTGTGGACTATCGTCAACTATAGATGTTTGTGAAATTACTATCGTCGACTATCGATGTCGCCGACTATCGATAGTTCTCCATCCTATATAGAACGTCAGGTAGATCCTGTTAAAATGGGCTTTTGCTTTTTGGAAAACTCTGCGTATTTTTCGTATTTGGTCTTCTGTCTTTCCTAAGCTTAAAACAAGTTTGATTGTAGCTTCTTAACAAATAGTTCAAAAAGTTGATACAATTTTAATCATATCCTTAGAGATTTTTATTCCAGTTTTCAGTAAATTGTGTAACTCTGACAAACTGAGACATATAACTTGTATAGTGCGGATGTACAGCGTTATTCTAAACGAGAGCCCTTAAAAGTACAAAAAATAAAAATAAAACTTTATTAAAAAGATTCTTTTCCTAAAACGTTTTAGAAAAACGGTTTTAGTTCAGACATGAAAAAAGCTGAAGTACTTAGACTAAAGTGCTGAAGTCAAAAAAATAAAAGAATGTATCTAACGTGTTAATTATTAATTTAGTATTGAAAAAAAACAAGAGTTTTTTTATTTATAGATGAAGGCAATAATTAATTTGATTCATATTCGCGGCTGCCTTTCAAATCTTTAATTTACTTCAGTTGACAGTCCTTGAAAAGTTTCAAATTGCGCCTTATTTTGTATAGAAAAAGCTTGCAATTTAAAAATATTTTTTGATAGTAGTATCAATACCATTTACAAGGGATTCTGGTCCGGAGCAATCATAGCTGATTTCAGTTTTGAGCAGCACTAAATTTAAGGCTTAATTATTATAATTTATTAAAGTAAATCAACATTTCCATTATTTCTGTTTGTTAGGGACAAATGAATGCCCAAATTCATGGCTGATACTGAAAATTTGGATACGATTTCATGGCTGATTCAGGCTTAAATCGTACTGTAGAGCATACATATGAAAAATAATGACATCTTGTATGAAAAATGGAGAATGGATATTGGATGTGGCGGCTGTTGTGTATAGTTTTTTGAATCCAAACGTTAGACCATTTAAGATTTAATTTTTTAAAACTTAAGTGCGTAATTAGTTGTTGAACCCAATAATTCTCTCAGTGTATGGTTGAGTGACAGTAAGAGCAACAAGGAAGTTTGTAGCAGATGTGCCACTGACTTGAGGCAATAGTATGTGTTAAGCCGGCAAATATGTTTGGGTGTAGTGGTAGTGAGAGCTTGTATATATATATATATATATATGAGTGTGTGTGTGTGTATGTGGCCGTCAAGATGGCAACTAAAGAGAGAGACATGCATGAACACCGCCCATTAACATAGCGCACAAGTGAGAAAGTCGTTAAAAAGTAAAAATCAATTTATGAGTAAACGTTAAGTGAAAAACTTTTGCCATTAAGACTAAAGAGGTGAGAAAGTGTAAAGAGTAAGCTGCCAACACAGCTTCTGGCCACAAGGTGTATATGTGTAGGTGCAGGTATATCTGTGTAATTGTGTATCTTTGTGTGGGTGTGTTCAAGTCTGGCATTCATTTTCGAGTTTAGCCCGAGGTGTTGAAAAGATAAATCAATTTGCTTGTAGCAAATGCCAACAAAAAGCTTTAATTAACGAACAAATGTCAAGTTGAGCTCGCTCAAGCAACAGTTAAGAGCAACTTTTATTCACAATTAAGGCATAAATGAATGACGTCTGCCCTGGCGTAGTTCCATCTGGCTTCCTTTCAAAATTAAACAAATTAAATACAAGTAAAGGCTAAAATGGAGAACTTCTAACTGTTGCTGGAATTTGGGAAATTTTTCTTTCTATATGCGTTGTAAATGAACCCGTTGAACACAAAGTGCATAAATCTTAAATAGTTTAAACGCACTAAATTGTTGCCTTTGTGTTTGTTTTATTTTGCGGTTATTTTTCATGTAAGTGTTACTGGCAAATATTTATTTCTTTATGCGATTGAATAGCAATGAAGTCGATAGGAATGAATGCTATTGCTCCGATAGATTATTATTATTGTGCAATTAGTGTGCAATTTAAGTTGCATGTCAAGATTAACAATTAAAATGTGAACAACAACAAAATCAGAGATAAATTGTCACTTATTCTGCTTGAATTGAAAAAGTAAATATTATCTTTCAAAACAAGCGCTCACTTGTAGCTTATAGATACGTATATACATAAATGTTGGACGGACTGTCGAGCTACAAGTGCAAGAAGCTATCGTGTCAACACACTCACATTCAAATAGCTTAGGAGAGGGCAGGATGGAGCGCTGTAACAAAACCCAAGTGATAATGTAGGTGACGAACTGGCTTAGGATGTTGACACATGTCTCTGCTGACAGCACTCTATGCCATTTTCAAGTTTCTACTCCAGCATTAGAAAGCAAAGCAAACAAGAAATGCCGCCAGGACACCGCAGGATATCAAATAATATTTGCACTAAATTTCGCCGAGAGAATATAAACTATGTAGTGTTTGAATTTGGTTTAAAATTGTCCAAGTGTCAACTGCATACAGATGAGCATTTGCATGTCTTTAAACAAAGAAATGCAGAGATATAGATGCAAATGAATCTAATATTGATGCATCATAGTGATAAACTATTCTAAGAAGAGTCTATAGGCAGACATGGATGAGGTAGATGATAAATTGTTTTAGCAATGTGATCAGAGTAGACTCGGGTATATCTGAAGACAACATTCAGTATCAAAAGATACAAACAATCCCTCTCCAGATGCAGATGTGTAAATATCTTATATTTAAATTATCGAAAGCTATTTATTTAACAAAAAAAGGAAAGCTCAGTTGACCTAAGTTCCCGAAAATACATTTTTTGAAAAAGTAGAATGATGAAAAGGCAACTTAAGGAGAGATACACAAGTAATAAAGTATTCAGAAATAATATTTTTTCGAAAAGAGCTTAAAGTTTACAATCGGTCACCGCCTAGACTAAATCATACAGGGTCGTCGAGGTAAATCCGGAAAATTCAATGAAAAATAAATATTATCAATAATTATCTTTAAATGTTATTTATTAAAGTAATACTTTTTACATAGTAAGTACATATATGGAACATCCTAATTATTCAATATAGCTGCCTTCAGCCACAACTACCAGCTCAAGCCTGGACCGAAATCGAGAACAGGCCCGTTTCACCTCCATTTTGTTCATGTTGGTCATCACATCCATGATTTTGGCCTTCAGGGCGTCCTTTGTGTTGTGAGATGTCTTGTTCACCTTTCCTTCAACTACGCCCCACACGTAGTAGTCGAGTGGATTGCAGTCTGGGCTGGACGGTGGCCACAAATCTGGGGACCAGTGGTGATGCATATTCTCGTACAGCCAAGCCTGAGTCTTTCTGGACTTGTGAGCTGGTGCAGAGTCCTGCTGAAACACGTATTCTCTTCCAGCGGTCACTCGGTCTATCCAAGGCTTCACAACTGATCTCAGTACTTCGATATATCCTTCGGCGTTCAACCGAAGCCACTGCTCGAAAAAGTGGGGTGGCATGACGTCCCCATCACTGCTTACGACACCCAAAACCATGACTGAAGCAAGAAAAGAAAGAAGAAACCTCGACATTCTTTTAAGCATCTCGAAACTTCTTGCTTATTTCATAAACTTGTGTTTTTTTATATCCAAACCATTGAATTATCTCCTTCGGTGTTTTCCCGGCGCGTAGTGACTCCAGTATCGCTCATCGTTGCGCGTTATCAATCAAGTCTACTCTGTAACTGAAAAGGAACACCTAAACATGAAATGCCCCGCTATCTTTGCAGATTTGTGCTAAGCTGTAATAAAGGAGACCCGCACGAATATATTCCGGAGTTACCTCGACGACCCTGTATTATTATTTTTTTCCAAATTAACATTAATATTTTATGAGTTTTATACTTTATAATCCTAGAGCTCAATTTAAGTAATCGCATATGTCAAAGCATTATATATAAACTGCTGAATATTCATAGCAATAGGCGTTTAACTTTGCATAATAGATTCAGTTTAAAGGATGAAGGCCTGAAGACCTCTAAGCTGTTTCGCTTATATCCTTGCCGCATTATGCCATTTAGTGAAATGTTTAGGCAAGGAAAACACACTATGGACTTTATTAATAGTAAATGAGCTTGATCTCAAGTGTTTCCGCTTAAAGTTATTATATATAGTTGGTTATAAAATAAAAGTATAGGTTGTTTGTGCTGTAACGTTAAATTAGGAAAGGCTTAAGCTTGACATTTCATTAATTTTATATGGGCAATGAAAATTTATACTTGAATCTATTATCATCATCTGGTAAATTTTGTATCCGTCTTTGTAAATTATTATATTATGCTTCCTGTTAGGAATACCTTCAAAGAAAATATGAAACACATCTCTAAAGTTTGGACTTTTTTTACGCAGATGAGTATCTGCTGACAAAGGGTCGTGCTGCTTTATATACAAAAAATTCAATAGATTAAATAAAAAATAATTTACAGATTTAAAAATGTTTTAATAGCAATAAGTTAATTACATTGTGCTATTATAAACATGTGCATAGTATGAAAAAATTACGATTTGCAATTATATTAATAATTAATAAGCGGTTGCATACAGTATGCGATAAAAGTATACGCTAGTTGCCCGCAATTCCATTGACAACAATATTAAAAACACTTTTACACAATAATATTATTTTCAACGGAATTCTCTTATATACATTAAAGTTCCATTAAATCGAATTAAAATGGCTTAGATGCATTTTAATGCATTAAAGTGGAAGGAAAATAAATTTAAAATATGTATGTGGGTACTATATTGCGTATACGCAATGAGTTTTAAAAAAATTAAAATATAGCAGCAGTATTGCATTTCATTCAAAGGTAAAAAAAAAAATTTCAAAATTAAAATGAAACATAAATTTCCAGATCCCATTCTCGAGCCTTCCTTTTATCGAGTGTCATAAAATACAGATAAATTTATTTAATTGAACCAACTAAGATCCGTAAAGTTGTTTGGTTGTTGTATTCGAGCGAAATTAATGGTTTTTCCTGTATATGCATTAAGAATTGTATATAATTCAATAGAAGTAATCAGATATAGTCAATTAAAATGTGATTAAAATTCAATGAGCGTAAATATTAAATTTTTTAATTGGTTAATAAAAATTTCTGACAAACAGCTGTGACAATTAAGCATAAATAAAAAGCTACTGATTGAAAATGGGGGAAAAAAGGAATTACAATACCTTTCGTACATGAACCTCAAATAGAAAATATGAAAGGCTTACAAAATTTCGGTGCATTGTATTGTGATAAGTTTTTACCTAAGAACTCAATTTTATACTGCTTCATCATTGTGAAAAACTGAGTTGATAAAGACAGTTGGGTTTTTGTTGTTAGAGAAGACCCTTAGAAGTGGGCGCACAAAATGTTACCCAAAGGTACTTTATAGCGTACCTTATAGCCATGCTGAAAAATATATCTTCAATCTGGAGAGAGTTGTGCATCATGGCAATGGTCAAAAACGAACTAAGTCGTCAAAATATGTTATTTCATGAGCTAGAAGTTATATGTTAAATAAAAAAATAAGATTAACTATAACTGGCTCAACAAAAATTAAATTTTCAAATTTAAATTGCCTTTAGAATAATCCTACTTGACTTCTTAGAGGTTATTCCACCGTCGAATAACTGCTATTACGAAGTTCCGACTTAAATAACTCACATTTTTTGTTTTAAATACCCAAGCTTTCAATGAATATGTCTCCAGCTTAAATTTTATTAATTGAACAAAGAATTTATTTGTTTAAAATTCAGTGCAGTGCAAGTAAACGTAACCCTTTCTCAAATGTAAGTTTGTTTAAGTCCTCTTATTTCCTTATACAGGGTGCGGCAGCATAACTTCCTTTTTTAAAATGCGCGCCATTCAGTTAGTTGATGTCATAGCGGAGCGCTAGTGGTCTCGTTCAAGAGGGGGTACTGTAAAGTTTTGTCCCGACACGGTTCAGTCGCCATCATGCGTTGGAATAGTGAGGAGCGTGCCTTTGCCGTTGAGGCCTACTTTTCAAGCGGATGTTCGGTTATTGCAACACAGCGTGCATTTCGAAATCGCTTTAATTTAGCCCCGTTGGCTCCCGTCGCAGACCGCAAATCAATTGTTACATGGGTCACTACATTCAGACAAACTGCAAGTGCGACAAAACGAAGAACTGGAGTCCCTCGGCCCGTTAGATCACCTGAGAACATTGAAGCAGTGAGAGCGTCAATGTTGCGATCACCACGGCGTTCTGCGCGCAAACACGCATCTGCCCTTGGACGATCCGATCGTTCTATGAGAAGAATTCTTCGTGATGATCTTCATTTTCATCCGTATAAGATGGCGATAGTGCAGGAACTCACAGAACGTGACTTCAATTCTCGGATGAACGCGTGTGAGCTTCTTCTAAATGTCGTTCCCGAGGGTGCTATTGTTTTTTTTTAGCGATGAAGCCCATTTTCATTTGTGTGGGTCGGTTAACAAACAAAACATGCGCTACTGGGCTGACACCAACCCTCGAGAATTGCATCAAAGGCCTTTGCATTCACCCAAAGTCACAGTGTGGTGTGCAATTTCCTCAGCTGGAATTATTGGTCCCTGGTTTTTTGAGGAAAATGAGGTTACAGTGACAGTGAATTCGGACCGGTATGTAAACATGCTACAGAATTTTTTTTTCCCACGGCTAGAAGAGTTGGATTTGGGGGACACTTGGTTCCAACAAGACGGTGCAACAGCACACACTTCGAGAGCATCGATGGCTGTTTTGAGGGAACACTTTCCAGAGCGCCTTATCTCAATTAGAAGCGATTTGGAATGGCCGGCACGCTCTCCCGATCTGTCCCCTTGTGATTTTTATCTATGGGGTTTTTTGAAATCCCTTGTTTATGTGAACCGTCCAAGAACCCTACAAGATTTGAAGACCAACATCGAAGAAGAAATTGCCAACATAACACCAGCTATGCTAACAAGAGTCATGACAAACGCCAGATATCGGTTTACGCACTTTATGGAGAATGAGGGACGTCACCTAACAGATTTGATCTTCAAAACAATGTAAATAAAAACTTTAGACATGTCCTTACATTATAAAAAATACATAAATATTTTCCGATGCACACAATAGTTTTTATTGAGTTTTGAAAAAAGGAAGTTATGCTGCTGCACCCTGTATAAACAAATCTATACCATAAACCACAAACAAGATGCAACTTTATCGAAATGCCAAAACGCTTTTAAATTTAACTTTTTAAAATAAAAAAAAAAGAAAGCTTGTAGTAAAACTTTAAAGTTACGAGATAAAATTTACTTGATTGAAATTATTACGGCTTGAAGAATTTTCTTCAAAAATAAATATTCAAAATATTTAAAAGTTTCCCAAACGCTCACAGTTACGCTACATGACATGTTTATTGCAACATAAAACTAAATGGCAAATTAGCGGAGTACTTCAATAATTTTTCCGATGACCGAAATCGACATAATAACAAAAAGTTTTCAAGGTTCATATCATAGATACTCAAAATAATGAAAAACATTTGCTTAATGGCCTAGTCATGGCAAATGGCGCAGTCAGCCACATTAAATAGGGATAACAGCACAGACTTAAAAACTAAAAACCATGAAGTTGAAAAAATAAAATATTTAACATTCATATTCACACCCTAAATGGGATACACATACAAATAGGCACCTCCTGCCAAGTGATGGCAAGGGCCTGGTTTTCTTGCCTTTGCTCGTCCTTAGCTGACCAACCTTTTTTTTTGGGTAAGAGCAATAAAAGTTTAAATAGAAGTGCCAACAAACCACAACAGCACTCATCACGCTCCAACGCCGACAACAAGGTCCTGTGGAGTGTAGTGAAATCTTAATGGGAATGGGAATTCAGCTGCTTGGCCTGTGGATGGCTCTTACGGTAAGCGCTAAATGGAATCCCGAGCAGAGCAAACCCCGTAAGGATAGGTTTGATGGAAATAAACCAGCAGGCGCTTGTACGACATGTTCAGTATGTATGTATGTACGTATGTATATGATTATAGTATAGCCGAGTTTTTTTCAGTAATCTTATTATATAGGATGCTTGCTTTAGACTTAACTCATGCTTGATAAATCTTGGACTTGGTAATGTGAAGTTGCTCCTCGGTTATAATCCAATTTAAAGAAAAAATAACTTTTCCGCGGTGCTGCTTTAATATTATATAATTACGCATAGTGCTCAATACCAAATATTCTTCAAGATTTTCATATAAGTTGACTTTTTTATCTATAAAACACAAAGGCAAAACTGACTGAGAAAACTTTATGAACAAAAATACTGGTCCGGCCATTTTGACTTTTGAGCACGAATCTGTTACATGATTAGAACTGCATTTGCATTGGATCTGTTTAATGAATAACGTTGGAATCAGAGGAATCTCTGCTTAAGATAATAGTATGAAGCAGCCTTCAGTAACTATAGCCTAGGAACGACTCGATTTATTGACTAGTATCAAGGAACTTTTTTGTTAAATATTCGTAAGGCGGAATCCCTATTATTTTAAACCGGGTGTATAATACAAATATCAGAAATACTTAAATGTTGGTTTTCAACTCCATTAGACTGCTAGAATATTTGGCAACCGTGTTGCGTTCCAAATATGCGTTCCAAATATTCTGGAATCTGCAATCTATTAATTGCAAATTCCAGGAAAGAGTTCTGGTTTACTAAGGCCCATCAACATAAGTCAGTTTAACATTTTTTAAATGGTCTAGTAGTCTTTATTGTATTGTACTACATTAAAGATTTGGAATCACCTCGAACCTTTCCAGAATTCGTTCATCAGAAATACCATAAAAGCTGCATTTATGAAACAAAACCTTTTATGAATCCATTAAAAATGATTTTTTAAATTTTTATGTTTCGCCCATGATATTTTATATTATATTATTACGTTTTGGAATAGTTATAAAATATATAATATGTATCCTTATCCGTGGCAGTTATAAAATATGTTTGTATCCTTATCCGTGGCAGTTATAAAATATGTATGTATCCTTATCCGTGGCAGCGAGTTTATTTAGGAGAGTGTACCAGTATATCTGGGTATGCGAATTTCACTACAATATAATAATCATGGGGTATATCTTTATGGTAGAAGAATTGGATAGTAATGTAGTATAAATTCACGATTAGGACTAGTGTCCTTATTTCTGTTCAATTGCTCTTACCATTTGACGTGTTGTATACGTTGCAGCCGCCCAAGGGACCCATTAAAATAACCTTGGGAAACATGCGCTTCATGGATCTTGTAAATGGTCTATCTAAATAATAAACGCTCTGCAAAGGATGTTCAATCACATTGCGTGCAACTGCAGATCTTAAAGTGCGACGACCTGCTGGTTTATTGTTAGTATTATCCATTTTTAATTTTTAATTTTAAATGTTTAGTATTCCAGGCAATATATATTGTGCTTATTTGAAAAGTTTGAAGTTATACTCAATACCTTCTTGATTTAAATAAAATAACATAATAAATTGGGAATATTACGAGTGTCATTCCAGAATTAGCGGATCGAACATGCCAGTGTTGTTTATTGTTCGAAAAATTAAAAACACTTTTAGTAAATTTCGTAACATTATAAAAAAATTGTCATGCTTACACTATTGGTTGAAAGTTCGGGTGCAGCTTGCAATATTTATGAAATAATCAAATAGGCGTGGTTTTCGGCATTTAATATTTATAAGAAAGTAATCATTGTGTATGCCAAAAAAAATGGAAATATTTATATCATATTTTTGATTCTTCAAAAAATCCTACTTCTGTTCGTAAAAATCAGTGCATATTCTGGGAATCCTTTCATTCTATTTAAGTCATGATTCCGTTGAAATTTTGATTCCAGTAATTCTAGTAGGAACGTCCAAAGCAGTTTGGTATTAGTTGATTGCAATTTTCTCACTTATCTGTCCAATTCTTCCCACAGCAACTCAATCGGCTTACAACCTGGCGACTATATTTGGCAAAATTTAGAAGGATCGTTATC